>KV744977.1:0-65033 GCA_001692735.1 Lepidopterella palustris CBS 459.81
AGCGTAAGTAGAGTAAGTAGAGTGCGAGCAGAGCAAGTAAAGTGTAAGTAAAGTAAGTAAAGCGCGAGCAGAGTAAGTAGAGCGCAAGTAGAGTAAGTAGAGCGCAAGTAAAGCACATTTAAATAGCACTCTTTTTCCCACGCGGTTTTAATAAGGCTATACTAAGAACTGCACCTTTTATTAGCAGAACGGCTGGGGACCAGCCTTAAAAAAGAAGAGGATAATTATAAGGAGAAGCCACGTGTATCGATGGTCACGTGTTTACTTGGCGTCACGAGGGCGTGACGCCGGATAAAATCCCTCTTAGGGGGAAGCTAGATACCTTAGAGATTATTCTTAAATCAATATCTACCCTACACTTCTATCTACACCCATAACATTTAAAGTATCTCTTTAAAGGTTTTTTATAAAGTTAGTTATATTTCTTTAATTTAAAATATATTAACTACTTAGTTTTTATTATAGGTAGTTAAAGTGTTATATACACCTTAGGGCTAGTTAGATTTTTTTAAGTTAGAGTAGCTTCTTAACCCCGAAGTAGTAATAAGGTAGTTTTAGTTATAATAGAAAAGCTAGGGGCTTAACACGTCTTAGTAGATAGTAGCCCGATATATTCTTATTATAAAAGGCTGCTAACCTTAAAAGTAAAACATTACTAGGGCGCAGGTAAGGCTAGTATAGTAATATATTTAGAATATATTATAAAGTAGTATTTAATAGTAATTTATAAGAATTACTATATTTAATAAAGTTAACTATAAGAAGAGAAAAAGGAAATTTATAAGAGAATAAGCTTCTCTTTATAGCCCAAGTCCCTCTATACAATTTAGTGACTCTATAAGACCTGTTAGATCCCACAGATTCCTAGGATTTGTGGATCCGTACAGATCCACTAATCTCAGCCTTATCACGTGACCTTCCTATCCTTCCAGTCCCGTGATCATCTCGTCCACCTAAGCCTTGACTCAATCGTCTTCCTCGTCCTCCTCGTTCCCGGAATCCGGATCCTTATCGGCCTCGTAAGCCGTTGTGAACGTGTTCATAACACCAGTTCGCTAACAAAACATGCGAAAGTCCCTTAGACCAAGGAATTGACACCCTGTTTAGAAAGAGTTTAGCGTATATCGGCAAGCGGATACTTAGTTCTCCGCTACAAATAGCAGGGGTCAAATTTCTTGGTCTGAGCTTGCTGAGGTAAGACGTCCACCACGAAAGGTTGACTCAGCAGAGTCACGTGGTGAACCTTACAAGTAAGTTGACGTCATGAGGTAACCGAGGAAGCGAGTGAGGCTTGCGTTTGTCCCCTGCTCTCTCTGGCGATTTTTGAAGGTAGCCTCGAATTGATTTGTCCCTGTTTGATAAATGCAGCGAGTCTCAGTAGTTCCAAGAGAGCATGTCGGAATTTTTCTTCATCTTTGGAACGTTGGAGAGAGTCATTTTGGGGCAACTTAAAAGCAGCCACCTGAGCTCACCCGCACGCATGAGGCCGCACGCAGGTAGGGCCGGAGTCATCCGTGCCAAAACGCGGCTGAGTAGCGGGGCATGCATGAAACGAGGCTGTGGATGCCAGATCATTGACCGGTCGAGTACGAGCTAAGTTTTAAACTGGTCGGTCGTGGCCTGAAAGCTATTCTCTTCGTCTTCAGACATCCTCTATTAAGGTGTTGAAGTCGTTCTAATGGCGAACTATCTCTCCGGCACGTACGGCGGTTACGGTGGGTATGGTGGGTATGGAGGCGGCCCCCATCAGTATGCGTACAATCTTCAAGAGCGGAAGGTGCAGCGAGTGCCTTCAGGGGTATTTTTCAATTTGAATCAGATCCATGCGCAAAGAGAAGAACTAGAGTCACTGGAAAAGGGCATTGATCCGTTCAACATTTTTCCGGCATTCCTCAACCTGGATGGTGAGTACCCATCGACATCCAGTGATATAGGCTCAACATCGAGCTCTGACGGCGAGACCCGGTGTCTCCCTCTGCTCGACGTGGATGTAGACGTCCATGTTCAGGCCACCATTGCGACAACAAAGGTCACGCAGACCTTCACGAACCTGTCGAGTTCTGTCATCAAGGAGGCGAGCTACTCTTTTCCACTGTACGATGGCTCGACTGTGGTCTCTTTCCGATGCCATATTGGAGACGACAAGCTGTTAGAAGGCGTCGTCAAGCCAAAGGAGGTGAGTCCTTGAGTCACTGCCCGCAGCCATTGATTGCACGACTTACGAGAGCAGGTGGCCAAGAAAGAGTTCGAAACAGCAGTTGCAAAGCAGAAAGTCGCAGCTCTGCTTGAAGAACATACGCCAGAAGTCTTTGAGACGAAACTCGGAAACATACCGGCAAAGACAACCGTCAAGGTAGTAATCACCTACGTCAGCGAGCTCAAAGCAGACATCGGAGGCGAAGGTGTACTCGTCACTCTTCCAACCTCCATAGCACCGAGGTATGGTACACCGCCAGCTCACATATCGGCATCGTCGGCTACCGATAAGAACGGCCTGCACGTCACCGTCCATGTGCAGGCGTCGGTGGCGCTGCGCAAACTCGAGAGCCAAACTCATCCCATATCAGTCGAAATGGGAACTGCGGATACTGCGGGCGCCCCAGCCGCAGTTTCTAGCTTTGGGGATCTCGCCGGTGAAGCCGAGTCAGAGAATGAGTTCGACCCAAAGAAGGCGAAGGCCACTCTCTCGGAAAGGCACGTCACTCTCGGACGGGACTTTGTTCTCCTGATCCTCGTCTCTGGGTCAAGCATGCTTGTCTCTGGAGCCCAGCTTGAAGAAGCACCGGGAGCTGATGCGCAGTCTGCTATGAAGCTGACCTTGAACCCCCGTGACCTGTTTTCGTCCTTTATTGACCCAGATTCTTTCAATGGCGAAATCATCTTCATTGCCGACAGATCTGGATCAATGCATGGACCAAAGATGGACACGCTCAAGGACTCCCTGAAGGTGTTCCTTAAAAGCTTGGGCGAAGATATGTACTTCAATATCTACTCCTTCGGGTCATGTTTCACTCCACTGTGGACGCAGTCGCGACCTTATACTGATGAAAACGTCGAACACGCTGTGCAAAATGTTGCCAAGTTCGAAGCTGACATGGGAGGCACCGAGATCCTTCAACCTATCAAGGAGGCCGTTAAAATGCGTATGGTAAAAGACAAATTAACAACGCAAATCATCATCCTGACGGATGGAGAAGTCTGGGACGAAGCCGCAGTGCGTAAATTCGTGCGAGGTGCTCGATCCAAGTTAAAGGAATCAATCAGGTTCTTCGCCTTAGGTATTGGCAACGCGGTGTCTCACCGTCTGGTTGAAGGCATTGGCACAGAAGGCGGCGGATTCGCCGAGGTCGTTGCAGTCCACAGTCGCGGCAGATGGGAGGGAAGGGTTATGAGGATGCTGAAAGGCGCCCTCACACCTGAAAGCTACGACTGCGAACTCGAGTTCAACGGCCAGTCAACGAAAGCAGCTTGTTTATCCTCGGAGAGCTCGAGTTTCATGCAAGCCCCTTACGACATTCCAGCGCTGCACCCGTTCTCAAGAACCTCGGTGTATTTCCTGTTCGACAAAAAGTTCGGCAAAGACCTCAGCGTCGTCACCGTAAGAACATCGATACCCTCTGGCGAACAGGTCTCGGTCCGGATTCCGGTTACAAAAACCACTGCGAGCACTTTCACAGTACACCACCTCGCGGCCAAAGCCATAGTTTTGGATCTTGAAAAGGGCAAGTCGTGGCTCCATAGCACCACCAGAAACAGCAAAGCCGCGGAGTCCGCTGCGAAAGAACTCGGAGAGCGACTAGCGATCGAGTATCACATCACCAGCAAATGGACCAGCTTCGTCGCTGTTGAGAAGAAAAGAAACGAAGAAAATGCGGGACGGCTGTACAAGGCGCCCAGGGGAGACCTTCCGATTCTGACCAAGAGCCGGACAGCATCGATCACGCAAACCCAGCGAAGGGCTTCCATTCAGATGAAAGGTCTGGGACCTGCCTCTTACAGTTTATTTGGCGCCAGCAGCGAGTCTACACAACGAAGTCCCCGTAACAAGCGAAGGAGACTTGGACCCACCATGCAGGTTCTCCACTCCACATCTGGATCTTCGGGCGATATCACGAGCGGTAACGTTATCATCGAAGGGTCGCAGGATTCTAGTGTGATTCACGATGGCTACACGGGTAGTCAGATGATTTTATCCGAAGTTGGCTCTGGAATAAGAGACGGAGAAAATGGGGCGAGGATGTTGACCCAAAGCGTAGCCACCAGTTCCGAGACTTCAACAAGCCCCAAGGATACAAAAGAGACATCGATCATCACCCGATGGAGCAGCAGGAAGGACTCCGCGGCCGATAGTAAGCCGAAAATTCACTCTTTGGGACGGACAGCCCCCGGGGTTACCGCGGACTTTAGCGACTCCAACTTTAACCAGGAGGAGGCTGAGTCCGACCGCCAACAAGAATGCCTCATACCTTTAGATATACCCAACAAGCCGCGTGTGCTTTTGCGCCCGCTTGAGGAGGACGGCAACCGAGATCGAGATTCAGACCTGGCTACGCTACCTTACCAACCTTACGGTTATGTCTCGAATTATCTATCAAGACAGAATACTCTACTGTCATCGCCAATTTACCAGACGAGCAGTAGCTCGCAGGGTGGAATGGAGAGGTATCCGTCTAACTCTAGTCATCAGTCTTCGAATCCGCTGCCACCCACCCCAGAAGCACCCCCCAACCCATCTTCACCGCGTACAGATACTGTCGGACGCCGCACTCTACCTCCACCCCCTCCACCGGAGTCAGATAGCGAAACTGACTACTTCAGCCAATCGAATGTAAACTGTTTCGTAAACCAGGACGAGCCTTTCACCCAATTCGAAAACAATTTCAACGCCGAATACCAATACAATAGCAGAGATGGCTCTCCATGGTCGAACTCTGGTTGCTATCGGAACGAGAATGATAACGAGAGGGTGCTAATGAGAATAGACTCAGATGATAACGAGAGGGTGCTAATGAGAATAGACTCAGGAGCGTCCGGCACTCCACGAGCAGCTTACAATGACCCTAGCTCGTCCACGGGAACCTATTACGCGAAAGATACTGACAAAGACGACGAACCAAAAGCCCTGAGTCTGCAATCCCTAGTCGGCGTGCAATCCGCCAAGGGTTCATTCACACTACCGCCGTTCTTGTTGAAAAATGTGTGCTCGTATTTCAAGGCGGGCATCCCATCGATGACTTTTGATAGACAGTGTTTAAGAATCGAGGATGATGGCGGGACCCTTGAAGTCAGGCACCCGGACTGTATCGAAGCCCTGCTTCATACGCTGCTGGCCGTAACGTGGATCAAAATAGCGTGTTCCAAGGATAAGGAGATTTGGGAATTGCTGGTGGGCAAGGCGGAGAGGTGGGTTGGGAAAAGTGTTGGAAGTAAGGAGGTCGAGGAAAGGCTATGGGAATATGTCAAGGCTCAGTGGGTTGGGGTTCCTGGTTAACGCTGATTTTGTTGGTCGTCTGTCATTCATTCTTAGTCTTCTGCTTGTTTGAAAGGTCTCACTGAAATTCTGATCGGATTCCACAATTACAGTTTGCGGTTAAGAAATGCAACCAGAGCGGTATTTGCTTTTGTTCATAGGGTGCTGAACTGCTAGTTTGGTCTCGTTCTTGGTCCCGAGCTTGCAGTTAAATTTTCATAGAAAATAGGTAGCTATAACTATAAAGAATCTTACGTCCGTGTAGCCTGCACCCGCGTTTATATTTGAGCACCTTCTCGCGTTATTTAACTTGTCGGATCTACACAAGTGCTAACTATAAGTCTGGTATAGCCCTCACCCAACTGAGTAAAACAGGCGAAAAATACGACTCGACTGAGAACGTAACAAAAGCGCTCTTTCGAGGAGGGATTATCTTACAGTTATCGCGCAGCTAGAGCTCCACTGCAGACCGCTGCAGTCAATAAATCCGTGCATCTAAACGGGCCATAAGTTTTCACATATTCAAAGCTTCGAAGCGGACCAGACAGCATCCGATTGGTCCTTCGCTGACGCTGGTGAAAGCCGCACACGTTGTTCGAAAAAAGTATAAGTCGGATCTATAAAAGGTCCCTGGAGCTATGACGAATCGGCACTCGGGTAAAAAATTTGCTAGGCCGAGAGACCTAGATACGGATATCTTGTAAGACTTTTCCACGTTGATGGTACCCCCAGGTCCCGTTCTCACCGTTGCGAGACGACGAGCCGCATCCTCGATCGCTTGGAATGGGTTTCTCCTAATTCAATCGATGGCGTCAGTCCTAGCCTGCAGAAATCACGCTGTACATCCCGTGCGGTATCTGTTTCCGCATGATAGAGCTGCCGTGGATGCCGCTGTTGGAAGTGATGTACCTGGGTAGGGTCATTATTCGGTTTGGTTGGGTTTTCCAATAATCAAAGCCTTTTTACCAGTTTAAAGCTTTGATTGGCTGGATCTGGTTTAGTTATGAAACTTTTGCGGTAACCAGATAACCAATTATACCAGTATGGAGCCTTAGTAGTAGGGATTTGGGTAAGGGCGAACGCCATAATAGAGAGCCGAGCCTTCTTTTATGTGCGAGATTCCATTATAGTGCTTAGTTAACTATTCAAGAGAGTTGATAGGGCAGAGGGGTTAATTAGCGCCAGGCCCCAAAGTTCTCCCGAGCGTGCACTAATTTCCTATATAGGAATAGCATGTGAAAACGATTAACTAGTTAGGTAAGCAACCCGGGTTTATAACTGTTAGCTGTTTATAACTGTTAGCTAGAGCAGTAGTTAATGCAAAATCATGAAGAGGAACTAAAGAGGAACTAAAGATCGCATTAAGAGTGGACTACAGCTTATATACTAGGGAGAGAGCTGTTGGACCCTTGATAGGGGTGGCTTATCATGATACAGGTGATTAAACGAGAGCTGTGACACTATAGCCAACATAGTGATATGATTAGGCACGGGATTATATATAGATGTAAAAGCTTTGCCGTCCTTTTTCCCATGACATAAGTGGCAATGGGCTGGCATTCTTGAACTTGTATCCGAGTCCATCTCTTCCTCTACTACCGAATCCTTCGTCTTATTCTATTTAACCGCGGCTTACTGTAACGAACAGATGTGAGGTTCTATATGAACTGGAGTTTATCGGCTCGAGGGCTAGCCTTGAAACGGATTCGTCCGGCCCTTTATCACAACTAGGCTTCAAGGACAAGAACACCTAGACGAGGTATAGGCTGTTCACTTCAGGTAGATCGGGTGTAAGGCACAAGATAGACTTAGAGATAACAACACGTGGAATAGTATTTGTTAAACTAAGGCCGTATACTCCAAGCCAATACTTGAGTATGGAATGGTGTTGAATCAAGTAATAAGTGAAATTCATAAGTAGCAACTATTGCTAAATCAAAAGACAAAGTTGAGTACGAGGAACTAGAAATAACATAGGAAACCGTCCTGTTTAAATCTCCCGAGTTCCTCTTCTGCAATTTGGTTTCGATCTGTCTGCTCTGCCGTTGCCAAAAACAGATTAGACACAGCAAGCCTGCTCTGTGTGCTCTGCATTTGCCAAGAGCAGGTCAAGCAGATCAAGCATATCAGGCACGTGACTTGGTGCTACGACCCTTATCGTTTTCAAGTCCGTTCTGAGTCGCTTGATTCGTCTTTTCTAGGAATCCTCCTAGCTTTTCGATCACCCAATCTGCGGCCTCTCTTGTAGCGGCGGTAACGCCAACGAATCGGTAAATCTGAACTTGTATCCGAGTCTATCTCAGATCCCATTCCCTTCTCCTCTCTGTCCGAATCGCTAGAATTATCCGTGGTATCGAGCGTCTGCCACATACCTGCATTATAATGCCGCCGTGCAGTAACAGCCTCAGCAGCAGCTGCAGCTGCTCCAGGTTGACCTGTGTCCGACCCAGCGCCTTCTCTCTCTACAACTAAACCGCTAGAACGATTTAGCCTATAGAACAGCGGTTGAGGAGATGGCCTTCTAGTCAGCACTGTACCCGGTTCAGTCTCTTCTTCCTCTGCGACTGAATTATTGGAATAATTTGGTCTATGGTACGGCAGAACAGGAGATGGCGTAATAATCGGGCTTGCATCTGATTCGGTCTCTTCGTCTTCTGCAGCTGAATCACTAGAATAGCTTGGTCCACGGTACGGCCGCAGAGGAGCTGGCAGAACAATTTGGCCTGCAGACAACACAACGTCTGCCTGCCCTACAACTGAATCGCCAGGAGCATTTGGTGGATAGATTGGCTGTATAGGAGTTGGCATAAAAAATGGGGTGGCATCCAACATAACGTCTCCCTGCCCTACAACCAGATTGCCACGAGGGATTGGTGGATAGTTCGGTCGTAAAGTAGTTGGCATAGCGATTGAGCCTGCATTTGATTCATCCTCTGCCGCATTCTTGACAACTGGGTTGTCGAAAAACCTTCTCCTAAGAGCTGCAAGTCTTTTCTTCTTGACATGAGCATTACCGTAAGTGTTTATCGCAAGGTCCACGATGTCGAAGAATTTAGGCCAAGCTCTCTCTGGGAGGAAATTTGATGCAAAGGCAACGGCGATCGGAGACACAAGCAGCACGACCTTCATGACCGGAAATAACCCTGCGCGCACGGTGGCTCGTACTTGATGAAAGGTTCTAGCGCCAGCTATGATGGCCCCTGCCACAAAAAAGAAAATTTTCTGGACCGGAGCGACCTGCGAGAGATGGAGTCAGCGTCCTAGTCGTCATGGCACACACCTTGCACCCTTTCCATGACATACCACCAACAAGCCAAACAGGATAGCAAGGAATCTGGAAGTGGGGCTTGTTCGGCCACGAAATAAATATCGAGACCCTTTGAGCAGCCAGTGGGTGATAGGAATGTGAATAAGTGATCCATAAATAGCTTGTTTCGGAATACGCGTTGTATAGAAGTGGCCATGTTTGCTGCGATCTTTTGCAAGCCATGACGCCAAAAACTCCTCTCCAGCAGATCGGACTGCAGCAGCTGCCATTTCCTTAAAGAGGCGTCGATAACGGCGTGGTTTGGATCGAGTCTGGCGTATGGCAGAATTAGCATCAGAATTGATAAACGGGCCTCTATTGGATTTGTGCCTTTTCTTGGAGTGCCGTCAAAACTTTGTCATCTTCAGACCCCCCGCAGACGTCGTGCGCATCGCTACTGCCGTCCGAAAGCTGTTCATCCCGGTTGTTTTGTGACATTGTGATGTATGCGTGATATGTTGCTGTTATAAAACTGTAGCCGCAATGAACAACTGTACTGTAGATCACCCAGCATCTATAAAGAAGCGTTAGCGAGCGACTAGCGCTGCACGTGATTTTTGTCTGATATGGAAGTATTTCTATAATTTTTCATACAAAATCTGTCTGTGCACTTTGACACTAGTCGCCCGCTCATGCTCCCCCCTTGTACATAATATAGGCTAAATTACCTATATGAGGTTAGCCAACTCTCTCTCGCAGCGGTGGGCGTATGTCGCAGGACGACTTTGCTGGCCAACGCAGCCAAGTTGTGGACAACCGTGGAGACCCGGGTATTGCGAGGTGCAAAATCTAGCATATATGCTAGTTGAATAATCATACAAACACTAGTTATCGAATGATACCTTGGCTCAATAAGAAGCGAAACGTCGATCACTATAGTCTTATACACTCTGTCCAAGTGTCGGACACTCTGCTAAGGCATCAATGATTGTTTTATTAGCGTCCAGATAATGAAGCTGCCGCTTTCCCCCGCGGTGAGTTCCGCGCACAGCAATCGTGGCTTTTCAGCTGCCCGCCAGCAATTCCATCCGCCCAGCGTATTGGCCCCCAAATACCCGCTTGTGCATTGCTCTTGCAGCCAGCGCCGGGGTTACGTTGCGACACGACAAATTGGAATAGGTTAAAGCATCATTCTTTCGGGGTTTGACGGGCTCTCCTGACCTGTCCTCTGAAAATCGATTGGCTAGCAAATCAGCGCTTCCGGCGCCGCACGGGACGTGGCATTTCTGGTGGCAGACAATTTTTCTCTAACAGCCAGCAGTTGTATCCGGTCAGCTGCCTCAGCCTTACTCCAAAAATTCATTTTCGTAGTTCAAATTCAAAAATGTTTTCAATGCTACCTTCTTAAGGAGGAAAATCGAACAGCACTTGACAACAGCTTGGTGTTGATCACATTGTCCGCCTTTGAGCATCGCGGGGAATGTTGCTGGCTCATGTCTAATTGATGTGGGGCGTGAACTCTTCTCATCTTTCAAAATTTATTGGGATTGGTATGGGGTTTACTGATTATCAATTTTCTTCCCCATTTGCTATGGAATACTGAGTGCAAAGTTGACTTCCCTGTGTGCCAAACAGCACTCGGCTGGTCTCACCACGATGGCGACCCAGTCGGCCAGGTATGACGCGTTTTCTGGGAGACATCAAGTGAGCAGCTGGTGACGAATGCACGATAGGAAACTGACCGCAAATGACTACACCGTGGGCTGGATCTGCGCCCTTCCCCTCGAATTGACGGCGTCCGAAGGGATGCTGGACAAAGTTCATGAGGGGCTCCGGATTGCAGAGGGCGATAAAAACAATTATATTCTAGGCGAGATCAACGGGCACAATATCGCCATGGCATGTCTCCCGGCTGGGAGCATAGGGCAAACGTCGGCTGCCACCGTTGCCGCGGACATGATGCACAGCTTCCCGAGGATTCGCTTTGGTTTGATGGTGGGAATTGGAGGAGGGGCACCGAATCCGAGCGCACGTCCCGATGAGGACATTCGGTTGGGCGACGTCGTTGTGAGCATCCCGAAAGGGAATTTAGGTATGCTATTTTCTCATGGAACAAAAGTAGTCCATTCCTTACGGAGTTATGCAGGCGCTGTAATCAAGTATGATCGTGGTAAGGTCGTAGCCGGCGGAGAATTTCAGCACACAGGCATTTTGAATGTCCCACCGTCGTTGCTCACCACCGCAGTGAGTGCTCTGCAGTGCAAGCATGAAACCTTGAAAAATGCCATCTCGCGCAACGTCGCAGACATGATTGAAAGGAAACACAAGGCTGAAGATGCAAAACTGGAATCCCTGCAGAAATATCAGTACCCAGGTGCCGAACACGATCAGTTATTCGAAGCGGACTACGAGCATGTTGAGCGGGGAGATGCACCAAATTCTGTCCCGCAAGGGCTTGAAGATAACGAAAACGATCCTGGCGATCTTGAATTCCCGTGTCCCCATTGTGACGAAGACCGTATAGTGCCTAGGCGCCTTCGAAGAAAAAAGGACCCCGTAATCCATTACGGAACCATTGCGTCTGCAGATGTGGTTATGAGACACGGCGAGACGCGAGAAAAGTTGCGAAAGAAATATGGCATCCTGTGTTTCGAGATGGAAGCTGCTGGGCTAATGAACGACTTTCCCTGCCTCGTCATCCGCGGTATCTGTGACTACTCCGATACGCATAAACACAAGATATGGCAGAGATATGCTGCGGCGACAGCGGCTGCATATGCAAAGGAGTTACTGGGAACTGTGCAGAAAGCGGAGGTCATTGAACCGTGTTCGGGAGCGAGTGAGTAGACTGCGAGAATGAGATCTTCATGTTTGAGTGTTAGCCAACCGTATCTACAGCCAAGGAAGAGATAGACGAGATGCGCAAAGAGCTAGAGGATATGAAAAAAGGAAAGTGAAAACTTGAATATACCTTTGCGTTGCGAAATATTGACAAACCGAAGATCGACTGCAGCAGGAACAGAAACAAAAACGCGATCAAATATTGAACTGGCTTGATTCGGACACGCACACCAAGAAATGGGCGGATTCTCGAATGAAATGGCACCACGATACCGGGAAGACCTTTGTGGAGTCGCAATCTTTTCTTGACTGGACGAACAATCAGACCCAAACGCTTTGGTGTCATGGTATCGCTGGATCCGGAAAAACGATCTTTGCTTCTCTCGTAGTCGATCGTTTACACGCCGCTCAGAAAGAAAAGGCTCCAAATGAAAAAGCAGCAGTTGTTTGTTTGTACCTCGAATATGAGAGAATGCAGGAGCAGTCCCTCCAATCATTGCTGGCAGCGATCCTGAGACAGCTTGTTCATCAGTGTCCGGAACTGCCGAGGTCGGTAACGGAGCTTCATAGTACCCACACAACAAATCGAAGCCAGCCACTTTTGGACGAGATATCCTCCGTTTTGGTTGACGTTATTCGAAAGTTTCCCCAGGTATTTCTCGTAGTAGATGCGCTGGATGAGTGCTCCGAGGACACCGCACGTGAACTCCTGTCAAAACTGAGAAATCATCAGAAGAGCACGGGAATGAAGCTTCTAGCCACATCCAGACCAACTATCGACTTTAGTGAATTCTTCGAAGAATATGAATCGATGGAAATTAAAGCCCTGGAGCATGATGTAAAAGCTGTTCTTGATACCCTTATAATAAGGCTGCCCAAGTTGGTAAGAGAAAACAAGAATTTGCAGTTGAAGATCAAAAATTCGATAGTTGAAGCTGTTAATGGCATGTAAGTTACGCTCCTACCTGTTAATTATTCAGGTTTAACAACTATGACCAAGGTTTGTTCTCGTCGAACCGTTCCTGAACTCGTTGCGAAGCGAGCGAACGGTCGGGGCCATCAACGATGCCTTGAGAGCCCTCAAGGAGAGCCCTGATAAGATATCTACAGTATACGAACGCACTCTTAAGAGAATCGACAGCCACGCTCCCAAAGATCAGCAGATGGCACGCTGGATCCTGGCTTGGATTATTCTAGCAAAGCGACCTCTCTCTTGCCAGGAGTTTCAACACTCACTTAACGTGAGAATTGGAGAGGACTTCGACAAAGATTACTTTAGCGGAAACCTCGAGGAATCCGTCGCGCTCTGCGCTGGTTTGGTTGTGATAAATAAGAAGAGCGACAGCGTGCAGTTGATGCACCATACTGCGAGACTTTACTTCAAAAACCCCGCAAACCAACCAGACTGGATATGCTCCGCAAACGAAAAGATTGCCGGCGCCTGCATTGCTTATCTTTCGTTCTCCGCGTTCTCAGCTGGGCCTTGCTCCAGCGACGAGCTGTTACGCGCTCGACTGCGAAAGTTCCCGTTCCTTGCGTATGCGGCGCAAGAATGGGGCAATCATATACGCGAGAGTGACGAAGCGATGGGTCAAGCGGAAGACCTGGCTTTGGTGTTCCTAGAAATGGAATCAAATGTCTGGTCTTCTCATCAAGTATTGCATCTCCCAGAATACCGGTACCCCGGGTATAGCCAGCACTTCACCAAAGGAGCCAATGGATTGCAGCTTGCTGCTTCTTTTGGCCTCACGAATATCGTTCGGCGACTCCTTGAGAAGGGCATGGATATCGCCACAACTGATGAAGACGGTGGAACAGCGTTGCACCGCGCAGCTGAGAACGGGCATGTCGATGTCGTACTTCTACTTCTCCAGAAGGGAGTTGATATCGATCTTCAGAAGAAAAAACATCGACACACGGCGTTGCACCTAGCAGCCTTGAATGGCCACAGTGGCGTCGTAAAGACCCTTCTTCAAGAAGGGGCCCGCGCGAATTTGCAAGACGACGAAGGCTGGAACGCTTTGCATATGGCGGCCTGGACTGGCAAGAAAGGCGTAGTTGATGTTCTTTTGGATCAAATGGACGTCCATGAGCGAGGAAAGGATGGCATTACTGCGCTTCACTGCGCGGCTGGCCAAGGCCAACGGGCCGTCGCCGAATTGCTGATAAACCGTGGTGCAAACGTCAATACCAAAGATACTTACGGATGGACGGCGCTGCATTGGGCGTCCAAAAAGCGCCATGACCTGGCTAAGCTTCGACAACTTGAGTTCAAAGACGAGTCAACCGCCTGGGGGGAGCAGATGAAGAAAATAACCAAAGTGACGGGTATGCTGCGTGATACATTCAATCTTCCAAAGAAGCTGGCCATGATAGGCGAACCTGCCGGGAAAGATTGGCAGGACGGTTTGGCATATGCATCAGATGGCTTCACGTTGGATGTTAACACCAACAACCGTGGTATGCTCGCGACGCTCTATTTCTCCACCAAAGTGGATAAATTCGTTCCTCCTTGGCTTCTGCCCAAGCAAGAAGAACAGATCGCCACCGTGCGGCTGATCCTCGCCGCCCAAGACGAGCTCACCGCACTGCAATGTCTTGTCCAATGCGGACACGGAGCGGTGGCTGGGGTTCTGCTGGACAAAGGCGCGGATGTTAACGCAAAATGCCGGGCCGTAGTCGCAACCAAATTTCGCATGAAGATGAGCGCAAGACCGACGGCATTGCATATGGCAGGCCTTTCCGGACACGAGCCAATGGCACAGATGCTTCTGGATAGGGGAGCTGATACGGAATCTATGTGCGAAGTAGGAATCGGTGAGGGTTGGCTAAGTGCAAAGCTGACGGCATTGCACTGTGCGGTGGTGTCCGGCAACAAGGAAGCCGTACGACTGTTTCTTGATAAAGGCGCCGACATCAACGCCATTTGCCATGTAGAGTTCAAAAATGTCAAGGCTAGGATAAATTCGCTTCACCTCGCCGTCATTTGGGGGCATCCCGAAGTGGTGAAGCTGTTGCTCGCCCGCGGAGTGCGCGCAACCACACCGTGCTACATAAATGCCGACAACAGCGGCAAATTAAAAGGAATCCGCTATGCGCAGCTTAACTTTAGCCTAACCACGGACATCGAACTGCCAATTATTCATCTTGCCTCCATTTTCGACAACAGAGATGTGATCCGAGAACTCTTGCAAAGGGGAGCGGATTGCACGAGCCAGCTCCAGGCTCGTATTGACGTTTTCAATTTCAAGTTTGGTGCACTGCACGTAGCAGCGTTCCTAGGGCACGTAGATGCAGTGGATCTGCTTCTCACGTACGGAGCATCCGTTGATGCTAACGCTCAACTTGGTGTAGACGGCAACAGCCACTTTAGCGTGAACGCTTTGCAGTTGGCGGCACTGTCCAATTCCAAGGCGGTCTTAGAGCAGCTCCTCAGCAAAGGCGCTAATGTGCACGCAAAAGGCCAGGCCGATAACGAGAAGTATGCCCACGCAGAATGGACGGCTTTGCACTTCGCAGCTTTGGGAGGAGACGCTGTGATGGTGGGGCTGCTTCTCAAAGCGGGTGCTGATGTTCATGCGAAGCTGCAGGGCGACATGAGCTCATGGTTCCCACTTACGGCCGAAAGTATCATGGAACGAACAGCAAGGATGTTCGCAGCCCTCCTAGGAGATGAACTCATACCATCATCCGTTCTTGGAAAGATGAGTACACCCAAGCGAACGGATGGGCAAGCAGGACAAAAAACTCACTTCGAGCTTAACGCGCTACATCTGGCTGCCATTTCCAATAATGAAACGAAGGCCAAGGTGCTTCTCGAATCCGGTGCCGACGTGAACAGCAAGTGCATCATAGAAGCAAACGACCTGATCCTGGAGGCAATGCCGCTTCATTTGGCGGCTATTTGGCGCTGTGGCAGCTTGGCCCTGCGCCTGGTAGAGGAAGGGGCACTTGTAGAATCAAAACTTCGAGTGATGGTTGGCAAGTTGTTGCACCTCGAGATGACTCCACTTCATCTCGTAGCTCTCGCAGGAGATGAAAATGCGGCACGAGGTCTGTTTCTCAAGGGTGCTGCAAATACTTCGGCGTTGATATGTGTGGCTAAGGCGCGCATTGAAATATCAGCGATTCATCTCGCAGCTATCAGAGGAAGCATCGGGGTAACGCATCTCCTCCTCATGAATGGCTCTAATGTTAGCAT
This sequence comes from Lepidopterella palustris CBS 459.81, assembly GCA_001692735.1. Classification (NCBI taxonomy): domain Eukaryota; kingdom Fungi; phylum Ascomycota; class Dothideomycetes; order Mytilinidiales; family Argynnaceae; genus Lepidopterella; species Lepidopterella palustris. The sequence goes on from KV744977.1 coordinate 15,760, forward strand.
GCAGTGTAGCATGAAATTCCCCTCTGCGGACATCAGCTTGACACCTATCCACATCGCAGCGGCATTGAAGCACAGGTGGCTGCTAAACATGCTGCTCAGCAATGGCGCTGATGCCAACGAACAGGTGCAGGTCAAGAGCAAAGACGGCAACAGTTGCATTACTCCGCTCCATCTCACATTGATTCTGGGGCCCAAAAGCTCACTAACTCGTCGTCTCGATCCAGGAACTACGAGTTCGCTTCTCGAAAAGGGTGCGGATGTTTCAGTCCCTTTCCGAGTTGACTTCATCCCAAGAGTGCGGGTTGAGTTATCCGTGTTGCATTTAGCTGCCATGGCTGGAGATTTGAAGGTAATGGAGCAGCTCCTCGAAAGGGGCGCCGACGCTGCCATGAAGGGCAGTTTAACCATCCACAAGGCGCGTTTGGACGTGTCGGTGCTACCTTTCGCCGCACTACGGAGACGAGGAAATGTAGTCAAGTCGCTTATCGAGGCCGGGGCCGACGTAAATGAGGCGTGCTGCTTGACAGTAGGCACCCGGCTGAAGGCAAACATCACTGCATTGCATATAGCCGCGTTGCTTGGAAGGGAAAGCATCGTCCGGTTACTTTTGCAGAATGGAGCAACAGCTCATTTAGATGATAAGGAGTTAGATGGATCGACTACACAGAGCAACGTGTCGCCCCTGCACCTAGCCCTACTGACGGGCAACCTAGAGCGGACGGGCAACCTAGAGCTGACGAAGTTGCTAATCAATCATGGAGCGAACGTCCTCGCCAACCTCCAGGTTGCCACTGAGAGGTCTCGTGCAATGCTGTCCACCCTCGGCTTGGCTGGCTTCAGTCGAAATATCGCCGTTATCAAACTCCTCGTGGAAAAGGGTGTCGATGTAAACGCTACTTCGGTGATACGGGTTCGAAAGGTAGAAGTCAAGTTCACAGCCCTTAATCTGGCCGCTCTTATGAACAAATATATACTGGTCTACCTCCTTAAACACGGAGCCGATGTCCATCAAGCTCTTCAAATAAATCTTGGCCATTCGTCTATCCGGCTGACGCCTCTGCACTTAGCTACGCTAGTAAATGGCCGTAAACTAGTCAGGGTGCTCCTCAAGTACAAAGCCGATGCTCGTGCCTCTGCTCAATTTACGGGCAATAGATGGTGCATCACTGGGACGCCATTGCACCTCTCGACCCTGTGGGATGCAACTCATATTGCAGAACTCCTCTTGAATAACGGAGCTCAAACACAAGATAAATTCCAAGTAAGCCTCTTCAACGTCAATGCTGAACTGAAGGCGATACACTTTGCCATCGCACGAGGCTCCAGGGCGATGGTGAAAACACTCCTGGGCAAAGGAGGGGACGACGACACCAGCCTCAAACTCAGCGTCCACAACTTGGGCACGCAACTGTCAGCCTTGCACCTGGCGCTGCTGTTAAAGCGGGAGCCGCTGGTGGAGTTACTACTTGCCAAGGGCGTCGATATCCATGCAAATTACACTGTGGGCGTCAGTAAAAAGTTTCAGGCCGAGCTTTCGGCATTGCACTTGGCCACTCTATCCGGCAAAGATGGTATTCCCGGCCTGTTTGAGAACGGGGTTGACATTCATGCCAAGTCTCTGGCCAACGTTGACATGATAATACAATTTGAACTTAAGATTCTGGATGTCATAAACGTATTCGGTACCCAAGAGGTGACGGAGCCTCTCCTCAAGAAGGCAATGCAAGATCAGGATAAACAGCAAGACGGGCCGGGAAGAAATCTCGCGCTCTACCTAGCGACCGCGCTAGGGTACAAAGCCCTTTTGAAGCTTCTTCTAGAAAGAACGGACGAAGTAGACGAAAAGCTGAGTGTGAAGATTCAAGCTACAGTTGACGCGGCCTTCGAGGGCAAACTCCAGAACCAAGTTAGCGCGGCAGTAGAATTGAAGATTGAAACCGAGCTATCCGTATTCCACCTAGCCGCCGTACTAGGAAACATAGACGCGGCGCGGTTACTTATCGACAAGGGTACCGATATCAATGCGATATGTCAGATCCGAGTCGAAGACGGCTTGCAAGCAGATTTGACACCGTTGATGCTCGCAGCCATGTGGAAACATGACGGCATGGTGCGACTACTGCTTGAGAAAGGGGCTAAAGTCTCACATACCAGCCAGGTGAGAATCGGACGGACCGTTGATACAGCGATGGCAATTCCACACCTTTCAGCCTTGTTGGGACACGAAGGAATAAACCGAATACTTAAGAAAGTTGATAGTGTGGAAGTGAGGGTTGAGGCTGAACTGACTGGCTTACATCTGGCCGTGGTATTGGACGATGCTGCGGTCATCAACCGCTTTCTCGAACATGGCGCCGACCCAGACATGCGTTGCCAGGCTGATGTTGAGGTCAAGCATCGTGACAACTTGAACGCAAATTTCCGAGTGCAATTGTCGCCACTGCATCTGGCGGCCTGGGCTGGACACGAGACCGTGGCAGCGCTGCTGGTAAATGGCGGAGCCGAAGTGGATGCAAAGATTCAAGCGGGCGGCACGGCAGCCCTAGAATTCGGCATGCGAATCGACCAGAAGATGCAGCCTGGAGGCACGGCTTTGCACGTAGCTGTTGGCCTTAGGAAAGAAAAAGTGGCTCAAGTCCTCATCCAAAACGGAGCGGATGTCGGCGCGAAGACCCGAGATGGTCGCACTGCACTACAATGGGCGGATGGTCAAGATGGGGAATCAACGGCGCAGGTCATTCGAGACAGCAGAATGGAACAAAGTGCGGAGTCCACATCGAAAGACAAGAAAAAGGGATTCGTTCGGAAGATACGTAGGCTTTTCCACGACGGAAGCGAGGGGAAAGGCAAAAAGCCGAAGAGTGGCAGTTGAAATCATTTCTTCCCCTCATTAACATTATGCTCTTTCTCTCAGCAGCAGTCTTCTCATTAGAGGATCGGGCTAAATTTTTAAAGATAACCATGTTTATTTTGTTATTTTAAGTCAAAGCAAGGTGCACTTGCTTTTCACTATCATGTTTTTGTACTAAAGTCTGGATAACCAACGAGATTTGCATTTTAAACCCAACATGAGGAGTTACCTAGTATTATAGCTTCATGAAACATTGCTTCAGGGGGTCGGAATTCGCCCTTCATTTATGTGATACTAGAACTTGGCATTATGCGTATATTTTAAATTTGTCGTCTAGGTATGCTCTCATATCATGCTCGTACGGATCCGGTAACTTCGTGAAGAGCTGTTGATTTTGTTACAGCAAAAGACGGGCAAGTCAGACGGTGGAGACTGCACATGCCCTAATTCTATTTTGGGAAAATTTCGACATACTTCTCGCCACTATAAACCTTACGATCATTATCCAAAATCTCCCTCCAGCAGATGCGTCAGAAGATTTAAAATTTCACCGATTATCCTTAGTGATATTGGGATGTATAACCACGTGAAATACTAACAACTCACCCATTCTTATGTCTCGTTTATAATCTGGACATAAGGAGCGACTTTTTCGAAGAAAGCTTGCCACTCCTTGATACCAGCAGAACCTTAATTCTTTATCCACTAAGCAATAGAATTAAAAATGGCATTATTTAAGCTTTTGCGCTTTCACATTGGGATTCTAAGCAAAATGTCGAACTCACATAAATTTATAGTTATTAGAAACTTCTACCTCCTCTGCTGCCCGCCTTTAGTATAGGCAACCTCACAGTTAACTAACGGAGGCTGCGCTACAGTAGGCAGCAGTATAGGCAGCGATAGGACTAGCGAGCAACTTTCATGTATATAAGACACCTAAACCTCTTATATAGTAAGACAAGGAAGATAATTTTAAACTCTTGAACTAAACTATTTAGCAGTTCGATAGTTGTAAGCCCGGTCCCCTTTTATTATATACTTAATACAATTCGGATACAGTAGCAATACACCTTTAACACCTATTGCTTATTCGGTCAACTTACTAAGTCTATTTTTATTATTCTATCACCACGTATCTTCCTGCTAGTAGCTCTCTTATATACTAGCCGGAGGGCTATATAAAATCGGCCTCTGCACCTCTACGTAGTAGAGCCCGGGAACTTTATTAATAATCTATCGATTATTAGTAATGTAAACGCAGAGACGTCCGTACAAGCGGTATTTATAGACGTCGTGTAGTGGTGGACCTATACAGTTTAGTAAGAGCTTTTGCTCTGCCATAATTCGACTATATTGGGACCGGCCACCCCATGACGCAGTTTAGCATTACTACCTATATACTATATAGTAGTATTATAGATTTTATTTATAAATAATTTTCTACACTATTAACTTGTATAGTCGAAAGTTATATATTATTTAAGAGTTGAGTTAAAAAAATAAGTTGGCTGCTTAGAAATTACTACTCTAGAAATAATCTCGACACTAATTCCGAATTTAATTATAGTTATACAGTTAAATTCCACTATACTCTTAATATAAAGGCTACTAGTTTAGGTTAGGTGTTCCTTGAGGCTACTATATTCTAGCTCTATGATATAATACTTGCAACTAAAGGGCGAGCATATATATGGCTTCAATTGCTCTAGTGTTAATCAGGAAGATATCACTTACTCGTTTAAACGATCTTGCATACGGTCCAGCTCTATCACAAGATTTTGGACGTGGTTGCCATTATGCCAATAATTTGATGCCACTTCTACTCCAGTTAGAAAATCCCCCATCCCAAAAAATATAAAAATCTCACAGTCTCCCTCGCATTATCGCTGTGGTGTAATGAAAGGGTTGGCCATTGCCTTGAGGCTCTGCGGATGACCCTTGAAGTGCACATTGGAATTCTCGCCGATAAACTCTGTCTTGTTTAAGCTGTCTCCCCAGATATATCCAGACTTCCTAGCTCTTTTGATATATGTGGGAGGCATGGGGCTTAGTGTATGTCAGTATGCATCCCTAGCTCGACATAGGAGTCAAAAAAACTTTTGCGGCATCCTCCTAATCGGACCATTTCATCAATAAATAGGTTGATTTATCTCTGTGCCAGCAAAGTCGGGGTTTTCCTGAGAGAGAACTTAAGCATTTTTATTGTGAGTTATCTGAGCTTGTTGGACTTTTATCGTCTCGCTGATGGGGTTGATCAATAAGCTTTAAGTTGGGCTTTGCTGAGCATTGTATAGACATGGTTCTCTCCAAATACCCTCCTTGATATCTCCACTGCCTGCTCTCCTACTTGGAGTCCTTTTTGTCTGCGCCCCCCGGCTTTGTACGAGGAGGCTAGACAGAGCACGATGGTCAATGTCTCGAGATCTGCCTCGCCTCGTACCTTATTTGACAAGTCCATTAGGGCAGCAAGCATTTCTTCAACGTCCTCCAACGGGTTCGGCTTTCACTGAACCACCTTGAAAGTTCAAACGCAGATGCGCTATCGAGTGGATTGTCACCTATAGTTTCCTTGAATCATTGAAAACTTCGTGGGAGTAGTCTCTTGCCTTCTTCTACTCGCCCTGGGCTAGCATGTTCATCGCCAGTCTCGCCATTGTGAGTAGTGTATCCTTGTGTGTTTTACCAATTATCTTGTCGAAAGACTCGACAAGACCTATAAAAATCCTTTTCCGCTTCGTCCGATCGGCTTTTTTTGGAGGTTGTAGCTGCAAGAAAGCTCAAGATCTTTAATGTGGCTTCGTGCACTTCACCGAGCCCTCTCTTTGTTGCCTCGACTAGCTGCATGGCGAGTTCCTCGGCATCACCATATCGTCCTTGGGAATTTTATACTTCCAGGAGACCGTAAGCGCAATGAATTGTGTCCTTGTGGTGTGGATCATGGACCCTCTTGCTCAAGTTCGTTGCCTGTTCAAAGGTCTTTTCTGCCTCCTCGTATCTTTCCTCTTGGATGAGATAATAACTGCGATCACATATGTCTTTGACTCTCTTGTGTTGCTCATTTCCGCGTTTCCTCTTCAGTGGTGTCCCGGCTGGATCGTGTCGCTCAGTATATATTGTATAGCGTTTAAAAGTTGGCTATGAGGAGATTATTGGAACAAAATAGACCCCATGTGGTCTAGGTGAGTCTCGTGCAAAAATGTGACCATGTGGCTGAGTTTTTGTCAAAGCGATACATACCCACCCATTCGTTGTTCGCAGTTTATGATACGTAGAAGCCAAGTATTTTTCATCGCATAGGTTTGATAGGGGAAGGCAAATGCGCAGTCCATGGCCGGTGACTTTAAGAGGACCATCATCTGATCCGAGTCCCTTGAGACTTCCAGGTGAGAGTCTGTCCCTATTCTCAAACTCTTCATTTGGAATGCGGACGAGATCAGAATATCTCAAGGGAGAGTCTGCATAACGCCTGAAGTCGGTTGTATCATATGCGAAAAGTGATTGAGTACCATTACTGTCCGCTTCGGAATCCATCTGCAACGCAGTGGCTGATTTCAGCGCCGCTGCCCAGGCAAATATTGTGTAATCCTCGGTTGTCCTTAGGATCTCTTCCTGAAGTCTAAGAAAAGCTCGTCTTCCCTCTCCATAGAGCAGAGGCATGTTGACTTGGAATATTCCCAGGAGGAAGTATGCCTTGTCTTCAAGCCGCGTTGTCTCTCTAAATGCTGCCCACGACATTCTCTCGGCGACATTGTAGGTTGATAAATCTTCTCCTCCCAAAGCTCGGGAGTCAATCCCGGTTATACCTGCGATCTGTTCTTTAAGGGTGTCTTTCGTGCCGATTGCCGAACAGTCCGCGGTGTAGAATTCCACGATCGAAGATGCAATGAGTTCCTGAAGACTCCATCCCCGTGTAAACCACCTGCTCCTCTTGAAATAGCCCTGAACATCGAATATTTTACCCTAATTGGGGTTACAGACAGAATATAGCGTTGGGATATCGACCAGATAGACGGCGCAAATATCAGAATTTTCGTACCACCTGAACATGGAATTTATGGCCTCTGAAAGCTCAGCACTGCTAGTTTTGTCTATGCTTCCTAGCGTTACTATCCATTGCTTTTCTGTATTTAATATTAAACTCCCCAGCAAGTGTCTACCCAGGCGAAATTGTACCCGTCCTCCTTGGCTTTGTTACAACATTTTTTAACCTTTTTATACCCTTTCTTCCCGTTCACATCCTCTTTCGACTCCATTTCTTGGAAATAAATCTCCTGATCTTCCCAAGTGTGTGACAAGATGGCGTAAGGTGGGGGTTTTTCATCGAAAAAGTGTTCGAGTGGGAGAGTCTGCGTGTTTATAAGCCACATTATGACAGCAGAGGACAAAGTTTCGGGATCTATCTATATGCTTATGGAAAAGAAAATGATTTTGGCCTGGCAAGTCCAGACGCTAAGATTGTCAAATGTACAGTGATTTGGGTTCGATGCCTTAATAGTGTTGGCTGCAGCTTGCGCATTAATATGCTTAGGGAATTGCTGTGACACAGTTGAAACTTAGCAGCCCCGTTGCGCCAAACTTCTCATGCAACACTAATTGCATCGTCGATGCTTCCCAGCTACAGGGTACTTAAGCAGGATTCACGTTCCCAGCTCATGCCGTGGCACTACCATCGAGTGCTGCCTTTATGAACGGCTTTGTAGGGAGATTGAATCCAAAACTTCGACGAATCCCGGGGGCCTGAAATTGGAGAATTATCACAATATTGAAATACACGCATTACACCTATATCACGTGATATTCACACTCGGTGGCCTTATACGGAATTCAGACCACGCGACAGGAAGGAAGTAGGCAGTAGGTAGTAGAACGAACAACTACCCATGAGACTTCTTAGGAGTTCGGATTCGTATTTAAACGCGGCTACATTCGCTCTTATGTACAATCCTCGTGGTTAATTCAAAGTACAATCATAGACTATACCTTTCATTGTGGTAACATTAGTTCTTGATACCTTGACGGAGCCGTTATACGACTCCCTGCCCTACACAATTAATAGACGTTCAAAACTCTGTATGATACCTAGGAATTGGCCCAGCTAGGTACTGAGAGAAACTCCCCGTGAGAGGAGGCTTGGTAGGGCTGCGGGAATCGCAATGTCGCTATCGTCAAATTCAGCGTGGTATTCTGTCGAACTCGCACGAATCAACAGTTGCTTAGGTGAACTACATGTGATTTCAGAGTGCAGTTATATAGCCTTCCCTCTCATAGAAACTCTCATAGAAACAGAACAATGAAGACTTATGAACTTATGAACTTGGGAACAAGAGGGAGTCGACATATTCTGTACGCTACGGAGATGTATTCATTGTAAGCGCTTCGCAGAGCCTTCTTTGGGTTGTTTATCCTCACTCTAACGGATAAAATATATTTAGTTATAAAATGGTAGTTGGTAAAGAGCCTTCTACACAAGTGGAATACAACGATATCCTATTAGTGTTGAACTTGCGGTGGTCTGTGGTTCGTGTGCGTATCGGCCCGACGCCTCCGTGCACGCGGCGCTTAGTGGACTTTTCCGCAGAGGAAAACATTGGCGGAACGACGCCTGTCTCCGCGCTCTCGGCGATCCGCAAATTCTGGGTAGCATCCTAGGAAATCCAGGTATAACGGTCAAGTTCCAAGAAGATGAACTCAGTTGCCAAGGGTTCAACGCCAGAGATATAATCTACACAGAAAGAATATGGCGACCGAAGCTGGTGCCAATGACGAGGATGAAGGGAAGCAGATTGTCGAAGGGGAATTAACGAATATTTATCAATGGGGATGAGACACTATTCTCTGAAGAAGAGGAGGCCATAGAGAAATTCGTGATGAAGGAGTAGAAGTGTCATGGAAAGAGGGGGGCTTTAAGCCTTAGTTGGAATTTGGAGCGAGCGCTCTCATGATGAGTTGACCTAGCGTGAGTACATGTGCAGTTAAGCGGGTCGGCACCTTTTGCGTACTTGCTGGCCGTTGCCGTCTCGAAATGAAAATGTGTTGAAAAATGATGGTATTGGCGAAACTGTATTTAGTTGTCGTTGCTCAGTGAGCAGTATCGATACATATTCAAAGGTACGATAGGTAGATGGGAGGCATCGTGGTGGTGCAGGAAGTCCTCTGTACATGGGCGCTAAAGCAAATATGGGGTCGTCTGTGCATCAGCATGACATTTTGTGTTGTATCCCAAGTTCAGACTGGGCATCCTCACCTTCTCATGAGCAGCATCGCGACCTGCCATCAGTAAGATCATGTGCTTCATCGAATGCCGCCATATTGAGTAAACTGTCACTGGCCACAAATCTCATCTCCCCGAGATCCTTCCATTTGTACTCCCAGCTTCCCGAGGTCGCCAAAACTGGTGAGAGGGAGGATACCATACCCGATTTAGAACACACTTGATATAAAGTCTTGATTACTGCGTCCATACAAATGGTCTGGGATTACCGACTGCACCTTCCGTTAAAAGGAGGGGACTATGGCAGACGATGGAGAAAATCTCGATACAAGAGCAATTCTATAGCTTTATTCACGAAGCATACTATTTCAGAGTGTTGGCTGCACTGTTTGTAGGAACCCGGACGAGATAACACACCGCTCAAATGGCCTCTCTAATTGAAGGGTTTTATAAAGCGACCGGCATAACTGATCACTACTTAAGACGGAATTTGATGATCCTTTGCATCCACGCCGGCCCTCCAGCGATACTTTGACGCAACGTGCTCCGCAAGGGGCCCCTTCTGTCCAGGAGACATGTAAATATTCTCCCTGTAAGTTCCCCCTTGCACTGCATAATCGTTCCAGAATAAGTTTCGTTTGCGCAGTTCTGGCAAGAGAAGCTCGATTACATCAACAAAAGTTCCTGGTTTGATTGCGTACGCCTGAGTTCTGTTAGCAAGTACGATGATCGACGTTGAAACGAGGTTCTCACAATATTGAATCCATCGACATCAGCCTCTGCTACCCAACGTTCAAATTCGTCGGCTACTTCAGATGCAGTACCTGCAACGGTCGCTCCCAGACCTCCAACCGTGATATGGCGCGCTACCGTATGCTTAGTCCATTTCTTCACACCTGGAGCCGACTTCGACCAAGCTTCGACAGCAGAACTAGCAAAGGTCAGTGGACACCGCCCCAACAATGGAAGCAACTCACCGAATTGCATTGCTTTCAACTTCGCGTAACTCTTGGTCGTCATCATAGGTAGCCAGATCAATACCGGTCCAACCACCAAATAATGCGAGTGCACCTTCGATGGAACCGTACTGCGCATAGTCGTTGAACTTCGCCGTGGCTTCCTCTTTAGTACGACCTACAATTGGGCAAATCAAGGCCAAGAATTTGATGTTCTCAGGATCTCTGCCAAACTGAGTCCGTGCAAGTTCCCGAACCTCAGCAACGTTCTTTGCAACCACAGACGGGCTATGTCCTGCAACAAAGATTGCCTCAGCATGCTGCGCTGCGAAATTCTTTCCTGCTTTGGACGTCCCAGCTTGGAGCAGCACCGGCGTTCGCTGCGGACTCGGCTGGCAGAGGTGGGGTCCTGGAACGGTATAGTATTTTCCCTTGTGATTGAACTCTCTCACGCGATCTGGGTAGGTGTAAATCCCCTTCTTTCTGTCCAAAACAACCGCATCGTCCCTCCAAGACGATTCCCAGAGCTTGTACATGACTTTTAGGTATTCTTCGGCCATGGCGTAACGCTCGTCGTGCTGTGGTTGCTCAGTAGATCCCAAATTGCGTGCTGCCGAGTCAAGGTATCCGGTCACAATGTTCCAACCAAGCCGTCCTTTTGTCAGATGATCAACCGTTGACAAACGCCGGGCGAGGTGATACGGCTGTTCATATGTGGTTGCCACGGTCACTCCAAAACCCAGGCTTTTCGTTGCGGCTGCCATCGCAGATACTACGGCTAGTGGCTCATTGACTGGCCATTGAGCTCCAGATCGTATAGCTGCGTCTAGGTTTCGCGGACCGTTGTATACGTCGTATCCTCCTAGCACATCGGCAATGAATATTCCATGGAACTTTGCGGATTCCAGTAATTTCGCCAGCGCTACCCAGTGGTCCACGTCGTTGAATTGGGTGGATTGATCATCTGGGTGCTGCCACAACCCCGGAGATTGGTGCCCACTGCACATTTCAACGAAGGCATTGAGTATGAGACTCTTTTTCTTTCGGTCGCCGTTCGTTCCATCCCTACCATTCAGAGACTGTTGCTCAACAGTAGAAGCCATTTTGCTGGTTTTAATTGAAAGTAACAAATTGTTTGAAGAATGGGAGAGTTATGGGGAATTGGTCAAAATAGAAGCACTCGCGGTGCGTAGTCATGTCAAAAGCAATTGGGAATCGCAATGACGCATGTGACCTCATAGAAGCATCAACTAGGGCAGCCCTTTCCAGAGGCCTTGCCATCGGTCAATTGCACCATAGCAAGCATCTCTGGAGAAAGGCGTTCACAATGGGGCCCTTCTGCATTGCTTTGCAGGGTTGGCGGTTTTTGGAGATCAACGCTAAGGCGCCAGCGTCGCTTGCGTGCTCTCCGACCATTACTCCGAGCTGTGCCTGTTCTTTACCTCCGCATCAACACTGTGCAAACTCTACGGGCTTGTGCAACTTTTTCCAATTGTAATGCGTTTACCAACACGTTGTCTGAATACAGCTAGTATCCAGTCCCACTTAGTTAACTTCAAGTGCTGATTCCTCCGCCGTCCTACACAGAGCACATCATTTCGTGGTCCAAGCATGCCATACTTCACAACCCGGTATCGCCATAGCATCGTTTATCTCTACCATGTCTTGATTCTTATCTTTCCCCATGTACAATATGTGTCATGGATGGTCTAGCCAACACCAGAGATGATGTGGCAACGAGGAGCAGAGCCGAAGTCCCACCATAATGGCTCTGGAATTGACTACCGAACTTGCGTGGCTTTGATTCTTGATGCAGATCTCTCTACCTCTTCCTTGAACGATTCCCGCCACGTTATTTGGCGCTGGGGTGATGTTATTCTTTCCTCTGAAATTCTCCGGACCCCTTTTTCTCCATTTATATCCAATCCCTCGAATCCGATTCATTGCAATCTCCTATACGTAGCCTTCCTCACTACAAGGTCATTGCTAACCAATCGAACTTGTTTGTTTCATATCACTGTTGTTCAAGTCGTCGACATGCTATCCAGCATGTTGGTTCGGGATAGTACCGACGTCGTGGTTAAGCCACCGCTGTCCCAGGCAGTTGGATATATTGTCGTTGTCGTCATTGGCCTTGTCATAGCATTCAGTAAGCTACCCCTTTCCATACCAAAATGCGATAGCTAATTCGAGAATAGCCATGATATTTGTAACTCGACTTTTGAAACGTACGGTTGGAGAGGACAACGAGAAGACTGAGATGTGAGAGGGGTTTCAGGGGGTAAAGTTACAGGGTCTGACCCGAATTTTAGGTTCATGACGGCAAATCGAAGTGTCAACACCGGCTTAACGGCTTCTGCGGTGGTCTCAGTAAGCTTCAATTAAAGATCGATGATAGTTTCTACTAATCCAGCTTCTCTAGTCTTGGCTATGGAGTACTGCAATGCTTGGGTCTTCACTTGTCGGATATGTCAACGGTGTATCAGGCCCTTTCTGGTTCGCCGCCGGATGCAGTCCCATGATAGTATTTTTTGCTGTGCTTGGAATTTCCTGTAAAAGAAAAATTCCCGAAGCGCATACCTTGCTGGAAATTGTTAGAATACGATATGGTAAATCTCCTTGGTTGTGTTCATCCTGGATATACGCGCTGACATTGTCGATTCTCCAGGAACCACCGCTCATGTAGTGTACATGTTTCTGTGCCTGGTTAATAATCTATTCGCAGTAGCAAATATGCTTCTGGGTGCCTCCGCGGCCATCACTGCCCTGTACGTTTGAAAGTCACCTTAAAAATCTGTCCTAACCCTTCCAGTACGGGCATGCACATCATTGCCGCCACCTTCCTTCTTCCTGTCGGCGTCGCCCTCTATACATTCGTCGGTGGTATCAAAGCAACGTTCCTCACAGATTACATGCACACCTTCACGATCCTTATTATCCTGTGCTATTTCTCCGTCAAAGTGTGGACTCTAGAGGAAATTGGATCCATCGGGCATCTTTACGACCTCGTGAAAGAAGCTTCAGTGCGCCATCCCGTGAATGGTAATGAACATGGCTCGTATCTGACGATGACATCGAAAGGAGTACGCCAATTTACCCCTCATCTGCTTAACAAAGACCCGCATGAATAACATACTTGACGTGTAGGGGATACTCTTCGGAATATTACATCTCTGTGCTAATTTTGGACTCGTTATCGTAAGTACTAATTCAAATGGGAAATAGCACCCTGCAATGGTACTGATCAATCTTTTAGATGGACACTAGTTTCTTCATCAAAGCTTTCTCTGCTTCGCCACGTGCCGTCGTCCCGGGATATGTCGTCGGTGGCATAGCTTACTTTGCAATCCCGTGGTGTTTGGGTACCTTAGCAAGCTCCGTAGTTCTGGGATTAGAGACGAATCCCATATTTCCAACATATCCTCGAGTACGATCTCCTTCCCCTGTTCTATAGCAAAACCTAATACTGAGGTCGTAGCGTATGACATCCACGGAAATCAGCAATGGGCTAGTGCTCCCGTATGCCGCTATAACCATCGCTGGAAAGGGCGGCGCTGCAGGCATCCTTATAATCACCTTTATGGCCGTTACGTCAACTCTTTCCGCTCAAGTCATTGCTGTCAGCTCAATTATCAGCTTTGACATCTACCGCACATACATCAGACCACTTGCAACCGATGCGGACGTGATACGTTGGAGCCATTACGGTGTCATTTTCTTTGCGCTTTTTGCATCTGGATTCTCGACCATGCTGCATTACGTTGGCGTTGATTTAGGATGGACATTGTACATGCTCGGTAAATTGTCCTCATACAAATTACCGAACTCCGCATTCAATCGTTTACTAATTCCTTAGGCGTCCTCACCTGCCCAGGCATCTTCCCAACAGCATTCACAATCCTCTGGCGCCGACAATCTCGCATCGCCGCAATCGTCTCGCCACTGCTCGGCATGGCAACCGGCATAGCCGTCTGGCTCGGTTCAGCGCACGCTCTCTATGGCGCCATCACCATTGCCACTTCCGGCGCTGTCTTACCCTGCGTATACGGCACAGTCGCGTCCGCGCTATCTCCGTTACCATACTCGATCATCATTACTCTTTTCAAGCCCGAGAACTTCGACTGGGCTGACTTCAGGAACGAGAAACTCGCATTCGAGGTCGAGCGGAGCTCGTCCATTGCAGTGGTTGATGAACGTCTAGAAGTGGAGCTGGAGGGAGATGTCCACGATCAGAAGCAGTTGAAGCGATGGGGTAAGATTGCTGCTATCTGGGCGGGGGCTACATTTTTGGGGCATTGGGTTTTGTGGCCGTTGCCCATGTATGCATCTAAGTATATATTCTCTCAGGCTGTAGGTTCTCCCTTTGGCTACGGCGCGGAGCAGCGTCGATGAGAAGACGTGGCTGACGAAAATAGTTTTACTCCGCTTGGCTCATCATCGCGATTATATGGCTTTGGGGCACACTGTTTATGGTTGGGTTTTACCCTATTATTGGTGGGAGAGTGCAGTTATTGGCGGTTTGGAGGGCGCTGTGGGTGGGTAAGGAGAAGGGTGGTGGGACTCCGAGCAGTGCGAGTACGGTGGGGAGGGAGGAAGTGCACGTGCAGGGTGGGAAGGCTTGAGTCGCGAGCATGATTCTACCGTTCTCTCGAGGATTGAGGCATGACCGCGACAAACTCGATATTCTGGGAGAGTAATTGCACCTGCTCTGTACGATGTGCGATGCTATAGTGCAGTTTGGTGGCAGAAGTATAGACTCAACAATAGATCGTCACCGTGATAATTGTTGACTTTATATCTTGTTGGCTTAAAAATCCTAATCGATATACCAAAATGCCCCCCCTTCTAAAACCAAAAAGAACCCCTTCACCCATCGTTCCTCCGGCCTCACACGTACCCAGCATCAGGGAAAATAAATACCAACTGGACTAGACCCAGTCCCCACATCGGTCGAACAGTCCCGCAATAATGCAGATCGCTTCGCAGGGGCAAAATATCCCGTTCGATGAGGTGCGCGCATGGGACCGTTGACGTGATATTCCTAGCGGCGGTATTCGTCTGTTCAACGCCAACCACTGCGACTCTAATGATAATTAGCCCAGGCGACAGGTAGACCCACAACTCCAACACCGTGAAGGTGCGCTTTGTGGCTTCAAGATCCGCAAAATCCAATACCGTGAAGAAGGCGCAATATGTGGCTTCGATAACCAGCGCCCACTCCACGCGGCCCTGGCTCGAAATTTTTTCCAGGAGCGCAGAGCACGAAAAATAGAGAGCATTGCATCAAGCACTAACTACCCACGTCATTCGACATGTACCTTGCTCTAGCCTCCAGTATCCAGACGCATTGGACTGTGTATATGATTGCGGGCGTGTACGATTCCAGACTCGAGGCTGGGGATTCTCGAGAGCCCTCCTGTCGTTTTATTTCATTGATGCTAGACTCCAAATCTACAATCCCATGAGCTCGTTCCAATACTTCGCCCTCACGTCCCACTGCCTCTCGGAAGCTACGACTCCATGGGGTTATTCACTTGGATGTGGCCGGTCCGATCCTCGACTAACTCTGCATCAACCTCCGCCTCCCCCTCCGCATCAACCTCCGCCTCAAGCTCAGTATCAGTCTCAACACCAGCATCAACATCTCCACCTCGCACCCATTCTGTGAGAACGCGAAGAGCCTCTATACCCACCCCTGATCCTCCTCCGCCCCAAAAACCCCAATTCCAACACTCTGCCCCCTTAACAAGACAATCGCTACCCACCCACCAAACAGCCCTCCTTCTCCACTCTCCCAAAACCCCCTACATCCTAGCCCCCCACCACCCGCTGCCAGTCCCCCACCCCATCCCTCCCTCCTCCCAGGGCGCCTGCGAGCTCCTCGTCAAAATCTCCCACATAGGCCTCAACCCCATCGACTGGAAAGCGCCGGACTATAACTTCGGGATTCCGTATTTGCCTTTCTTATCCGGCCGCGACTTCGTCGGTACTGTGGTTCGAGGACCCGAGCATGGCGGGGGCCTGAAGCCCGGTAGGAGGGTAAGGGAGGGCGACGTCGTAATCGGCGTATCAACAGATTATCGCGATCACCGAAAAGCCGCGTTCCAATCCTATGCAGTCGTCGCTAGTTTTAACGCGTGTCGGCTGCCGAGGAATGTGTCTCGGGAGGCTGGGGCGTGTGTCGGCGTCGCGTTCGTGGCTGCGGCGATTGCGTTGGGGGTGTGTTTGGGAGTGGATTTTCGGAGAATTGGTGGGCCTGATTTACTCCTTCTGGCGAGGGATATTGGTGAACAAGGTCTGAGTCTGGATATAAGGGAAGAGTGTCTGAAGGGGGTTATGGTGGGTGAGAGGGCTGGGAATGGGGAGTGGATTGTTGTTTGGGGTGAGTTTCAGCATTTCCAAGGCGGGCATTGGGTGTTTCCGGTTTTAGTATGCCATAATACTAAGTCATCCACAGGCTCATCAACAACCGGCTTTTTTGCTGCTCAATTAGCGAAACTATCCGGCCTCCGCGTCATCCTAGTCCTCGACTTACAGAAACACGGCGCAAGGTTCTGGGAACGCGGAGCCGATATCATTGTGGATTGCCATGATCCGGAACGAGCTGTATCTGTCATCCGTGCTGTAACGGGAAATGGAGTGAGATTTGCGATTGATACGGTTGGGAAAGAGACAGCGGCGAGGCTTGTAGGGGCGTTTGATACTTCTTCTGGAGGGATGGCGAAGGAGGATGGACGGAGGGGACATTTGGTTGGATTGACTGGGCTTCCGTCGATGAGGAGCGAGGGTGTGATATTTCATACAGTGCCGATTAAGCTTTTTCATGAAGTTGAGCAGGTGGGCGAGGCATTGATGACGTGGTTGGGGACGCTATTGTTGGAGGGTTTGATTGAGACTCCATATGTGGAGGTTGAAACGGGAGGCCTTGAGAGGGTTAACCATGCGCTGGATCGGATGCGGATAGGGGAGATTTCGGGGAGAAGATTGGTTGTGGAACTGTGAATAGACTAGAGTGAGTGTCATGAGATTCTGACTAAATTAAGATCATAAAGGACTAAACATTAGGGCTGAAATTAATGAGCGAAGGTTGGTGATGTAGAGTACAATCGAAATTAAGACAAAATCATAGTCTGGAATCCTACACACTTAAATCTTAAGTGGAGCGCAGCTGGCCCGAAATGAGATCTAGACAAACCTGCTTTTGTTACTGCTTCGAAAAAGAGCACCGAAGCTACCTCTGGGAAAATAAGAATGATGATAGCAATAGAAGTGGTAAGAGCAAGGGCGGTGGCGGTAAACGCCTGCACGAAATTTCAATCCAAGGAGCAGAGAAGTAGAGAGTAGAGAGAGGCAGCCAAGCAACCCGTCCTGAAAGAGTTCAGACGCGGCCAACCAGAAACTACATCATTAAAAATCGGATGGAAAGCACGAGCAAGGGGGGGAAATGACCCAGATCAAGAGCACAGTAAGGAATAAGAAAAAAGAAAACCCCTAAAAGTCATCACCAAAACTTTAATCCAACCCATCATCATCCTAGGTATTATCACTCTCATCCTCGTCTGTCTCGCCTGGATAATTCTTCTAATTTGTGAATCCCACAAACAATATGACCGTCACGAAGCCTTTCCTTGTTCCCCGGTAAGAACGTTCTATGGCGTATAGCTTTGATTTAGGAAAGCGAATGTGCCAGACAATCCTCATAACACGGATAGAGGGTGCTGTTTCCGCCGGCCTACTGGCCGCTGTAACCAAGTTGTCGATCCTTCCCGGGTGGCGTAAGTTTCCACCGACTGAGCAGCATTCAGAGCAGCATTCAGCTAAGCACTGGGGGTTACGGTCGGCGTCATATCTGCTCTTAAACTCAGATTGACAATTAATTCTCAGAATAGAGTACTGTGTATGTCATCCACGGTGAATACTTCTGGACGGATCCACGGTATCCGGATGTGCAAACGGCGAGGGAAGGGATGAGGGCCGCGATGGCTGGACACGTCCGATGCGTGTTCCCTGAGGCCTGGCCATTCCATTCCAGGTGTCGATGATGAGAGTGGTTAGGAGAGGCAGCTAATTGTCACACCGAGAGAAGAACCGCTGTGATTCTTGTTTTTTTCCACATACGGATCGTAACCCATGCCCTCCGAAAACATTGGCTCCCATTCGGCGGGAGCGTGGAGGTTAATCGATCTGAGCGTTTACCACGGCTGCGGGAAACCTGACAGGGTTAATAAATGGGAATCCAGCGTGTCTACTCAGCCCTGCCTGTCTTCGTATTGTCTGCATAGTTCTTCCCTTTCATCAAGAGGGTGGCTAGGGCCTACGTCCCATCTACATTACAACTAATATATGAATCTGGAGCGGAACGGTGGACGATCTTTGGGTAGTTATAATGCAGAGAGCGATTTTGAGGGAGTGCACATTTCCTGCAACCAGGCCGCCAATTTCAACAGACGACGAAAGAACACGCTGAAGAGAAGTCGTCGAAATTTTTGTGTTCTTGGTGAGGAAGGCCTGGGCTGCAGAGAACCCCATTTCGATGACGGTAAGAAGGTCCAATCGATTGTGAAATGCGTCTGCTCCTAGATGATGCATTTCCATCAAGAGACGCTCCGTAGAAAGGGCTTCAAGAGATGTTGTGGACAGGGTTTGGTTCGTGTAGGAGGCAGTGCAACAATCGGGATGTTGTAAGTGTCGAGCGAAGTCGCATGGAGGCGAACGAAGAAAGTGGAGGCCGTTGGGGAGATATACGCCTTGCCTTTCATCTTCGGTAGTCGCTCCGTCGAAATAAATGTTTAGCACCACTCCACCTGTGCACTAACCTGCGCTGATTGGGCACACTTGTTAATTCTCACATCTTCATTGGACAAAACTTTCTCTAATCAGTTTTCCGGCTGGCTCTTAAAGGTTTCTTTTCTTGAATGGGTGGCGAGCGGGGTGTTTATCTTGCCCAAGGTCCAGACTCTTCCAGCCAGAACCTATCTGTATATAAAACCGGTCACAATGATAGATTCGATACATTGGATGAGGCCAAGAGATAGAGAAGTATCGGCAAAGCTTCTGTATCATGCTGATCATGCTGCTGCAGCAGGCAGTATCTAAGCCGGTTAAAAGTGGGTTGTTAATTAGGTAGGCTATCTCCAATACGGAAAGCACCTTGCAGTCATGATATATATCACCTCTTCTTCGCAGCCTTCTCTTCAAGTGCACGCATGGCTGCTCTCGCACTCCTACTGCCCCCCAGCTTCGGTCCCTTGGGTTTATCCTCACCCTTGGCTCCTTTTGCGACACCTGGCGGTGCTGGCGCCGTACGCCTAATATTACGTGACTCGATTGCATCGATAAATTCTCGTCTGAAGCGCTCCGCAATGAGATCGTCGGCTGCTTGGTCGCCGTCGACATCCACGGTTGCTTCAGGCTCGTCGTACAGTTCCACTGTCATGACGTTAACTTTCCGCTTGCAGCGAAAGTTGAGATGGGATGACTTACGTCTGCTCTCTCTGAGCACCTCCTCAACAAGTCTATCCCTCTTGATGTCTTCGCTGTTTCGCCTCTTCCGGCCTCTCCACGGTTTGCCATCCCTCCCCATTCTGACCTTGCCACTCTTCTCAGCCTCTTGGCTCTGGGTCCTCTCCCCGAAAGCTCCAAACATCTTCGTGGCCGCTTCCGTACGCGCAATGTTCTGTGCAGTTGCATCAGGGCCCAGATCGATCTCTTGCAATTTCCCCAGCCCAGCAGGCTGTCTTTGGCGTTGCGCCTCGCCAGTGGAATTTTCTGTTGCTGCTGCCAGAACTCCGGCCGAAGCCTTCATACTCAATGACGCGGAAGAGGCCGGTATGGAGAGGTTGTGACGCAATTCAGCCATTTTAGAATCTATGTACTCCACCCTTAACACATTAGTCGCCGTCTCGAGTTGGATCATGAACAAAAGGAAGTTGAAGATCACTCACATATGCTTATCGAGAACATCCACAACTTTGCCCGTTTGCGGCGCGAAGCGGTTCGCTGCAGCTTCTACAGCTCGATGCTGCTCTTGTACGGGGACTAGTGCATCGGAAGCTTGTGGCTGTGCTGGAACAGACGCGCTGCGGAAGGCATGGTGGGAGGAAGAGTTTGAGAATTCGATACCAACGCGTCGAGCTTGGGATTTTCCTAGCTTGCGGCGCCGTAGTATTTCGGCTACTGAGAGACTTTCATCTTGCTGCTGTGTCGACGAAGTCGTGGTGTCTACAGGAACATGTGATGGTTGCACAACCGGTGCGGGCGCCGATAGAGTTGTTTGCGGGTTTGTTGTTTGCTCTTCATCGTCGGAGAGTCGCTTTCGCATAATCTTTCGGCGCTTGGAGGTGCGGAAGACAGGCCCACTTGCAGAGCCATCTACTTCTGCCATGGTTAAGTAGTGGATATGACGAGAGAAGCGTAAGAGTGGAATGTAGAGAGGTTGTTTGAAGATGGTTCACTAGTGTTTTGACCGAGGCTCCAGGCAATATCGAGTCACGTGCAGATTAATCACGTGCCCAAGTGTGCAGTCTCAAGGACCAAGAATCTAGACTATTGAATATATCGAACTTGTATTAAGCTTTCTAGACGTTCGTGAAAGATAGGCCATAAAACTTGTTGGTTCATGAATGTTTTCGCCTGCTGTGTAAAATGGAAGCCGTGAAGGGTGACATCATCACTCAAATTTCATGTGAAAGAGCATTCCTAGTCCAGAGCTTACAACAGCTTCAACTCGAATTAATCCCATTCCTTCAAACCTCAAACCTCGAACCTTGAACCTCAAACCTCAAACCTCAAACCTCAAATCTCAAACCTCAACGCTCGAATCTTAATCCTCAATCAAATCACCAAACAGCTACTATGGAAAACCCAGGTCCTCTCCCAACCCAGTTCATCCCCAGTTCCTATCCACTGACATTTTGTACCCGCAGTCAAAGAAATCCCCGGCGTGATTCACTTACTCACTCAATCCTCGCCCTCAAAGCAACGAGAGACAATAGAGACATACTTCACACCCAATGCCTCATTCACCCACCCCTTCTGCCGGACGGGGAGTTGGGAAAACTCGCGGTTTCTGATTAAGGCGATATATCGGTGGTATAAGATCATGAGCCCGACTATCGAGCTTAAGATTCATTCTGTTGGTATGTACGCACCCAATCATCTGAATTCAAATACCTTTGAGAGCAGAGAATAGGGAGTAGAACATAAGGTCTGGCTGACTGTGGAGATTGTTTTTAGCATACGACGCATCCACCCTCCACCTCTACGTCAGCATCTCCCAAGTCTTCCGCATCTGGATCGTGCCCTTCTACAAAGCCCCCGTCGCGCTCGTCACTGTGCTGCAGCTGAATAGGAACAAGACGGATGGGAAGTACTATATTGAAAGTCAAAACGATTTGTATCAGGTTGATCAGTTCGTGAGGTTCGTGTGGCCGGGTGGATGGATTCTAGTGTGGATATGGCAGTTTATGGCGATGCTCTTCTGTCTTGCGGGTGCTCTTGTATTCTGGCCGATCTCTGTTGTTGAAGAGTGGGCGATAAAGCGTGAGGAACGACTCATGCAGGGGTATGGTAGTCATGACGAGAAGAAGGGGTTGGTTGATGAAGCTGTTAAGTTGTTGGATGGTGAAATGGAAGCTGTCATCAACGGTTGATATCGTAGTAGTAAAGAGAAGGAGGTTGACGGGCATGAAGCTAGAACTCTAGGAGCCGTTGGAAACGGTGCACTACCGTGAGGGAAAAACGTGAATCACTGTAAGGGAATAACGCTGACTTGGCTGTTAGGGACTTATTAATACGTACCTAATTTTAAAATAGTCATTTGAAACATAAGATATTAATGTTACAATGGCTTTAATTATTCGTGGACGCCTGAAGGAGGTCTCGGGAGAATGCAGCCTCGGAAGCTCTTTTCGCGAGCAAGTTCCTTTTCCCAAGCGACATCCCGTTCGTGAGCAGCGTCCTTTTCGTGCCTTATGCGGTCTCGTTCTCGTGAGATAACATTACGCATGAGAAGGCTTTCTGCACATGTCTTTTCCTAGCTATTATCCGCTCGGTTGGTGCAGGTGGTAGCTCGGATGCGACGGCCGCAGAAGCAAAAGGAACAAGAATGGACCAAAAAATGACTGCACTTCCAAGCTCGATGGGCTCTTGAGGATTCCAGCCATTTACCTAATAGTTAACACTCGCCCTTGACTATATATCGGCAATAATGGTGAAATAGGTAGAAATCCCGAGAGTAATTGTCTCGGAGGTTGAAATTACTCTTCTTCGCTCATCTACGCCCAGGGGCAGAACCCATGAAGACAAATTTACTCCCCGCCAGACGTACACCAATAAGAATTCCTCGTGGCTAACGATCCGAATATCGCCTGGCTCGAGAGGAGAAGCTTTCTGCACAGCGGGTTGCGCATGGACGAATTGACGTGATGCTGGGCTGCAAGCGATGTTCCATGGTGTAGGCGCTCGGAGCGACTTTGCAGTCCTCTCGTGAGAGAGAAATGCATCCGATCACGAATCCTCTTCTTTTCACACTTGTTTCCATTTCTCTGCTGTGCTGATTTTTTGCTTTCTCTTTTCACGCTCGCTTTTCTCTTTGAAGGAAGTTCGACTGTGTCGACGTTACTTTCCTTCAGCACTGCTCCGCCATCTTTACCTGTGCCTCGTCGTTCACTTGTTTCGTCCGTCAGACCACAGTTGCGCTAAACGTTAAGAGCTCCAATAAATCTCTCTCAGTACCTCTGTATATTTCCTCCGCGTGTCCACCACCGTCGCTACTGTTCCAGAATACTACAATCCTAATCCGCGACCATGCTCTCCCGCACCCTCACCCTCACCTTCACACTCCTCACCACTGCCGTGTGCGGCACCGCGGTCTCCGAAAACCCCATCGTCGCACGCGACGGCTGTGGAACAAACTACGTATCCTGCCAGCCCTCCGGCGCAACCACCTCCACGCCACCCGCAATCGGCACCGACCTCTCCCCCCTCTACATCGATCTCCTCAACTCCGTCGCTGGCGTGCATTTCTCGCGGCGCACACCTTCCTTCCCCCGCGCCTACTCCTTAGAACAGCGTGGTCCGGCACCCTCGATGTGCTGCGCGCAAGGCACGACGTGTCTGAACCTCCAGGGCTTGAACATTCCTATGTGCTATGATAAATTCACGACGAATTTTATTCTTGCGGATGGCTCGTACGGGACCATAAGCTCCGGCGAATACCAATCACCAGATGGCTCGAAGGCGAATCTGCTTACTGGAAACTACACCGCCAATGGCCAGACAGGAAATATATATTCTGCAAATGAATCAGCAAAACCAAACACAGCAACGCTCTCCATCCCACCGCAGTGGACGGGCACAGGTGTAGGATCCGCGATTCCTATCAGTGATTTAGCTTCTGTTACTGTCTACACTACCGTAGTCCCAACCGTAATCCAGCCAACAGTTATTCCAGCAAGTACGGTCGAGACGGTTATTTCGGGGAAGACAACACCGGTTACCACAGACCCTCCAAGCACTATAACCGCCCCAACCACCGTGTCCGTAACCTCCGTCGTGACATCGTCTCTGGCAGCGGCGTCGACGACAAAGCATGGTGCCGCAGCCGCACTCGGAGAGTCAATGACCTCGCCGTTCGGTATGGGATTGCTCAGTGCGTTGTTGTATGTTGTATACGCCTTGTAATTTTGAACATGTCCCTACCGGCGGAGTCCAGAACTTCGTCGAAGGGGTACTGAAATGTAACATGCTATGAATGCTTTGTGGAGTTTTCGGGATTTCCTTGTCCCGTGGGTGGCTGATTTGGATTTTATGGCATCTACATTTGTGTTTGTTTCCCCTCACTTATTTCTTGCGTTTTGGACCACCTTCGCACATATTCTTAAATAATTTTTTTTTTGATCATCGCATTTACTCTTGCATCGCCTACCTATTTCTCTGTTAATATTTGGCCTACGAAAAACAAGCCTATTTTCCTACCTTGGGAGGTCTTGAAAATCATATACACGGAGTTCGGGATATGGGATTGCATATTTTTTTTCATCTGGTATTATTGGCGTGCGGTTATACTATACTGTACACCTTGCGCTCTGTTTTCCGGGGCATATTCATCAGCAGGGACACCTGCCGCAGCGGGCCAGATATTCAAAGAAGTAATGTATTACGGGCTATCCCTCCTCCTCGTTCAAAAATACGCGTTTTCTACGTCTCGTAGGCATTCGAAATCTTGAAGTTTTAAACACCACGGGATTAGTTATTCGTCCAGTCTACAAACCTCTGTCCCGATAATCTCTAGTCCCTCCAACTCAAGCCTACTCCTACTTACTATGCACCATCCCCCACCTGCTCTTCAATCCCCTCCCAAGCCCTCGTGAAAGCTCCGTCAGGCCCGCCATCCCTCCACCCCCACACAACACAATAATGCCCCAACAACAACTCCAACTCCTCAAACTCATCCAGCATCTCCAGCGCCCCCACCCTCTCCTTCTCTCTTTCTCCAACCCACTCTTTCCATATAAACCCCGTATCCGCAGCCCTTTGGCCCCCCTCAAACCCCGCATCCTTCAACCGCCGCCGCTGCGATGAAATGGTTGGGTATGTAGTAAGGGTTGGGAGGTAGATGTTTCGCGACGCAAGGTTAGATATCATGGTGCGGCCGAAGGCGTCGTGCGGGTTGATGGGCTCGTAGAGGATTAGAGAGCAGGGAGTGGGGGGCGGGAGGATGGTTGTTACGAGAGTGTGGAGGATGGAGGTTGCAGTGGCCGAGGGGAGGTAGGTGAGGCAGCATTCAGAGAGGAGGATGGTAGGTGTTGTCTTGCTCAGGTTTGGGAACGTCGTAGGGGTATTGGTGTCGACAAGGGAGCGGAGGTCGATGGGGTGGATGTTATAGCGCTCGGACGTCAGGCGCGTTTTATCATCCGAGATTTCTAATCTGATGGCATTTGTGGGATTGGTGGTTGTTGTTAGGAGTGAGGAGAGTGTGGGCGAGCGTTCTATAGCGCCGACTTTTGAGCTTGTGATGGCTGGGAAGTCGAATTCGTGGTAGACTAGGTTTATGGAGGCGCCGTGGCGGGACAGGATGCGGAAGAAGCGCGTGTCTGTGCCGGCGCCGAGGGAGATTATCTGTTTCGGTGAGGAGGGGGAGGTGGAGAGGAATTTTTCGATTAGATGGTCAATGGCTGTTGTGCGGACGTAGGTTCCTGGTGCTAGCTATTAACCCTCTGCATAAAAGATCATGGATATAAGTTTTATGTATGTACCTCTGTTAAGAAGAGGCAACCGTCTACTCATCGGCTCTCCGGGCGTCACAAATGCTGCTGCGAAAGGGTCGTCCAAGTAGCCAAGCTCGACGCAACTCAATCTGGAAGTGGCAGCATCGTGATCGGTGCTCTGGACGACGGAGTCCTTGACAGCTTCAATGTTTTCAGTTGAAGCTCCGGGATTATTATGGCCTCTACCTCTGCGACTCTGGAATCCTCCGCCGCGACGGCTGGAGAGGAGTGATTTAAGGTTGGGGATCTCGGATGTAGACATAATTTGGCGATGGTGTTTTCGTGTTTGATCGGGGCGCTTGGGGCTAGGTAGAAGGCGGTGAATGCGGTAATTCCCGCATCTTTAACCTTTGGCTCTTCACAACTTTGCTTTGAAACTTTGGTCTTCCTTCGCCCTACCTACCCTCTATAACCAGCATAACAACACTTACTCTCTCTGGCCTCCAGCGCAATCCGCACACAAACATATACCGTACATAACGGCGAATATGGATTCCGACCGGAGGGAAAGCCCAGCCTTAATACGCCTTTGGCGCATCTACAAAACGACAAAAGAGATGTGCGCCGATAGGGTAAGAGAGAAGAAGCCACCGCCCACGCGCGTATGCTCAATGCCAGCTAACATAAACTAGGGCTATGAAATGATCGACGAGGACTTGGAAATCTCACTCGCGGAATTCAAGAGCCGATTCAGCAAAGAGAGCGATGGAGAACCAGAGTACTTTCCTCCTTCCCCACCCCATCCCCCAAGGCCACCCCAAATATTCAGCTAACCGCAACCTCTCACCTCTCAGCCGCTCCCGCATGCACTTCTCCGCCAAACCCTCTACCCTTATGCTAGCAAAATACACCGACCCCCCCACCCCCAAAAACCCCGACCCCCAGCCCCAGACCGGTTCCCTCTGGATAGAATTCACTCCCGACGAAAACGTCGGCCTTAAACAACTCCGCGACTTCATGCAGCACCTCGTAACCGGCAACTACTGGTCCGGAATCCTCATCTGCCCCAAGCCCATCACCGGAATGGCCCTGCGCCTGCTCCGCGGCTCCGGGGGGCTGGACGAGGGACCGCCCGGGGGTGTGGAGGTGTTTGTGGAACAGGATTTGCTGGTGAATATTACGAAGCATGAGCTTGTGCCTAAGCATGTTTTACTGAGCAAGGAGGAGAAGAATCAGTTGCTTGCGAGGTATAGGTTGAAGGAGACGCAGTTGCCGCGGATTCAGGTTACGGACCCTGTGGCGAGGTATTTAGGGTTGAGGAGGGGACAGGTGGTGAAGATTATTAGGAGGAGTGAGACAGCGGGGAGGTACGCTAGTTATAGGTGGGCGATCTGAAGAATTCATTGCAGGGGAGGCGTTGCGGCGAAACTGGGTTTCTCTTCGTCTTTTCCAATGTTGGGTATGGCAATTACTGGCCGAAAAGGAGTTTATGGAAGTGGGGTTAATGCATCGGCTAGATGACCTGGCGTAGTTATTTGTAAGATTGTAATAAAAATGTGATTCCTATAATCTACGCACAAATATTGTCTAATGCTCCCTTTAACGGTTGGAAAACACCTCCTCACAACATAGCCTTCTCACCAACCCCATCTCTAATAACAACCGCCCTCTCAGCATGGTTCGCCCTATCCCTCAACATCCTCCTCAAAATCTTCCCACTCGTACTCTTCGGAATATCATCCACAAACTCAATCTCTTTAACCCACTTATACCTCGTCTTCTTCTCCCTCACAAACGCTATCAACTCCTTCCCCACCCTCTCTCCCCGGTTCACCCCCTTCTTGAGCACCACAAACGCCTTCGGCAACTCCCCTGCATACTCATCTTTAACCCCCAAAACAGCCACATCCTCCACTTTCGGGTGCCCGAGGAGTAAATCCTCGAGTTCGGCTGGTGCGACGCCGATGCCTTTGACTTTAATCATTTCTTTGATGCGGTCGGTTATGTAGATCATTCCTTGGCTGTCGATGTGGCCTTGGTCGCCTGTGTGTAACCAGCCGTCGGTGTCGAAGGTCTCGCGTGTTGCGGCGGGGTTATTGAGATAGCCCATCACAATCTGTGGGCCCCTTGCCAGTATCTCCCCGGATTCGTTGACATCTGCTTCCGTGCCGTCGTCTTTTATGATTTTAACTTCTGTAGATGCGACAATAGAACCGCCTGAATTTGCGTATTTATACGAGTATTTCTCTGGTGGGTGAGCGGTTATACAGGAACAGGATTCTGTCATGCCATAGCCTTGTTTAAACCCCGTCCCGGGGAATTTCTTTTGTAGCAACTGTATAATTTCCTCCGAGAGCGGTGCCGCGCCGGAGGAGAAGCGGGTTACATGGCGGAGGTCGTAGTTGTTCACGATAGGGTCGCGGACTAATCGTATCAGGATTGGGGGTACCAACAAGAGTTCGCTGAGTTTGTATTCGACTACGGCAGAAAGCATTGAGGGGAGCGTGAAGGATGGGAGCAATATTACTTCGGCATTTAGGAGGACTGGGAGGTGGAGTTGGTGGACTAGGCCTGTGATGTGGAAGAGAGGGAGGACGGCCATGATTTTCTTGTGGTTTGAGGGGGTTATTTGGGCGATTTGGAGACATTGTGCTATTACGTTTTGGTGCGATATCATGACCTGGAGGATGGGATTTGTTGGCTGGGATCTGGCGAGAGCGAGAGGGAGGGGCTTGTTTGAATGTGGTCTGGGAAGAGC
This sequence comes from Lepidopterella palustris CBS 459.81, assembly GCA_001692735.1. Taxonomy (NCBI): domain Eukaryota; kingdom Fungi; phylum Ascomycota; class Dothideomycetes; order Mytilinidiales; family Argynnaceae; genus Lepidopterella; species Lepidopterella palustris. Next base: position 43,745 of record KV744977.1, read on the forward strand.
AAGAGGGGAGAACCTACAGCTTTTGGTAAACCTGTCGTTCCGGAACTAAAACTCAGGAAGCCGCAAACGTCTTTATTCTTCTTCCCAGGGGGAATCTTGAATGCTGGAGTCTGGCCGCCGTCTCCATATCCCTTTCCAATACGAATCAAATCCTGGATAGTTGTGTAGCCTGGAAGTTCGCCTTCGAGGAGAAACACATTTTCTTTTGGTATACCGGCCTCTTTCGCTGATGCTGCTGCTACGCCCATTGAGCCAGGCGTGGTCATGAGGAATTTTGCTCTAGCGGTTTTCAATGCGTAGCTCATTTCCTCAATATTATACGCCGGTGACGCGCCCGATATCATAGCGCCTTTGGAACCAGTCAGTAGTATCAGTAAACGCTCTACAATTAATCGTTCAATGCTCTTGGACTACGTACCGGCCCGAAGTCCTCCAAACATAGCCACAGGATACCATATCGTGTTCTGACTGAACAGAGACACTGCATCCCCTTCCTTCAACCCATATTTCTTGACAAGCGCTGTTGAGATATAGGTCGAGTAGTCTTTGACTTGCTTCCAGTTGACGCGTTCTTTAGTTGCAACATTTAAGTAACCCGCGAGTTCTGATTCGGGGAACCTGGAGATTGGTGAGATGGGGGAGTCGAAAAGCCAGTCCCAGTCTGTGAGGTGGGTTGGCACTGAAGGGAGTTGTTAGTTTTGAGGGAATGAAGGCGGTTTAGGAAGAGAAGGGAAATTGTGGAGGGGGGGTGGGGGGGTTATACGGTTTATGTCTGGCTGGAGGGACTTGAATATCACCATTTTGACGGCGGGAGAGAATTGAGCGATGTGGAAGGGTGTTCAAACGGGAGGGATAATTGAAAGTTAATAAGGGAAATGGGATAACTTACGTTGGAACAACTTCTGCAGAAGCTAGATTCCGGCGCGCTCACCTCGGCCCGCTCACCTCGGTGCGGACTTGTTCTCGCGTTGAGGCGGGGACTCATGTTGGTCGAATCGATCGTGGTGCGGGGAGAATGGTGGAGCTGCGGGGGAATTCTTGAAGTTGTAGATCTGCCGAGCATCGCCACTAACCGTTCTGATGTCCGAATGAAACCACGAAGTATTTAATTATATGCAAGAGCTGGTGTGTGTTCACTGGGTAACAGGTCCACGTGCGTTTGTCTGTACATTGCTCTCACGCCAATTTCATCGACCACCATCAAAATAGTTCCGTATTATCTAGAAATCTCACCGCGTCCCTCCCAGATGTATTTCGAGATGCTACTATAGTCCAAGAACACGGGCCTAAGAATCTTACTTTCTAGAAGAAACTATGGACTAAAGTATAGCGACATACGCCCAAAAATACGCTGCTATGGCCAAGCACTCTGGGTATTCCTACAAGTTAGCAATGTGTGAATATGCAGGAAAAGACATGGCTACTAGTCGTCCATCAATATAATCGACCGCACATTATGCCGCTACTCGAAGCTAGTACCCTCATCAAAACAATCATCCGGTATAACCCGGACGCAAGACTTCTGCGTTCGCGCTGCCGAGGGAGAGAGTTCACATATAGTCCAGGAGGGCATTGTGTTTGTAAATGAGCTTGATCAAATTGTGGAGGCGAGCATTGGACCTAGGTGGACTGTTATTTGGCCGTTTTAGAGCTATCGCGCTGGCGGTGGGCCAGCTGGTTTGAGGGGTTCTTTCGGAATATTAGCAGGAGGGCGTTGGCTTCTTGGAATGATGCGGGGCAAGTAAGTGTGGGAAGTGGGTTGGAAGAGGTAACTGAGTAGGCCAAGGCCAAGGTGGCGTATGGAGTTGTAGACTTGACGAAGAGGTATCGGGATACGAGGGCTGTCCTGGAGGGTTTGGAGAAGGATAAGAGTGCAAAATAGGGGAAATGCATCCGATTGGTTAGCTGGACAATATATCTTCTGTACAAAATATAGGTCAAGGTGGATCTGGTCATTCACTTCCAATGTCCATTGGCGGATTAATGGACGCCGGGGCTCCGATTGTTGACATGCACATGTCGTCACGAAACATTCCCCACCATTTCCACGAAAACATTTCGCCGTATGAACTTCAAAGACCTTATTTCTACATGTCCATCATGACTCTCCTAGACGCCCATCTAGAGCAAATTTCCCTATGCGCCACATCAATCGCTCAGCTTCCGTGTGTCCAAAACTTCGATTCGTCCCCACCAAATTTGCTCACATGACTCAGGTTCCCTCCTCCAAAAGTATTCACAAACGCACTCCTCCACCCTCACGACATCACGACCTTAATCCGCGATACCGAACTCCATGAACGCGCCTTATTCTCCGTACCTCCACCTCCCGCCCTGCCTAAAGCCCAAGATCCATCCGTGAGCACGAATCGACGAAACACCACATTTTCCCTCAACCAAGGCGGCAGCAGCACTATTATTGGGGGAGGCGCAAATGCTGTGAGAGCGCCTAGGCGCAATACAGCTGTAGCGGCTGTGCTGGGGACGGATCTTGTTGAGAAGATTAGGAAGGGTGGAGGTGGAGGGGCGGGAACTGGGCTGGGTTATAGAGCGTTTGATGGGAGGGATAGGAATGAGGTTGATGTGGAGGTTCTGCTGGAGGGAGCGGAGAAGCTTTGCGGGGTTTAGTAGGTCTACCTTCTGGATTTGATGTAAGGTGTGAGGAGACGCTGACGTGTGGTAGTCCTATTCCTGGTGCGAGGGAGAAGATTGCGGCGTTGAGACAGAGGCATAGGAGACTAGAGGCATCGATTGAGCAATTTGAGCTCCGGGTTGCGGAGCAAGGGGCGCAATTGAGCAGGATGAATCGAACGCGCGACTTTGGTTTAGATGATGGGGTTGATGAGCCGGAGATGGAGGTGGAACAACCAGTGGAGGCGCTTGTGACTGAGGATGATTTGAAACGGGAGGAAGAAGATATCAGGGAGCTAGAACGAAAGAAGCGAGACCTTGAAGACAGGGTAAATTCGATGGGAAGAGATATTTCGGGGGTACTGAGATAGTACTCAGGAAACTGATTTTGATGCTATACCACACCGATTCCGGCCACACCCACAAGCGTGATTTCGTCGTTTTCATGGCGACAGTATTGAGTGCGATCTATCCCAAGATCTGATCGACGCCGACTCGTGCCAAAGATTATGAGAAGAATTATCCAAGATGAAGTCTCCTCGACTCTAAACTCCTCTCGACTAAAACTACCAAAAAATTGGGCCATAAATCGCCGAGGGCATTGTATCTTCCCGAGGCAGACTCTCAATCTTAAAGGGATTATCTTAGCTGTGCCTCGCAGTGCATTTACATTTACATTTGGAATGTAAAGTTCCTTGCCGGTTTAAGTCTTGGGTTCTATCTGTGACCTCTCTGCATTTGCAGCCTCACAAGCAAACACTACAACTCCTAAGTCGATACGCTTATGACTGTTAACAAATCTCGTTTCACCTAGCATTGCAGTAAGATTGTTCTCATCGAGATATGGCATTCGCTTTGCCTCTTCGGGGTAAGTTGGGCACGTGACTGCGCGACGCGTGCTGAAATCAAAATGGGTCCGTGCAGAAGTGAACTTCAACACCTCACCTCACCACTCATCTTCTCTCTGAACGCCACTACTATACCCTCACCCCGCTCTTGATGCAGTGAGCCCTAATTCAATTCCCCAATTGGGTTTTCTCACCTACAATCCAGACAGTAATTATGCTGAGACGACAATCTTCAGGGCTCTCTTCTGCGCCATCAGACCTTTCTGAATCCGCCTCCACCACTGACACAACAGTGACCACTCTCGTCGAAACAGAAGCCAAAACTGAAAATGATGTCATTGCTCTAGGAAAGAAACGCAAAGCTGAGACTGTCACCCAGTCAAGCAAGAGAGCGAAGAAGGTCACCTCCAAAGAACAACCCAAACTCAACCAAGTCGGAGAAGCACCAAGACCATCGCCGAAGAAAAGTGGCAAGGACAATAAAGTGAAGAAGAGTGCCGCAAAGGCCGAGAAAGCGGATAACACCGATGAACAAGACGCAGAGGACGGATCATCCAGCAAGGTCCAGCGGAAGCGCAAGACAAAGGAAGGAAAGGAGGCCGAAGCCATGCCTCTTGCTACAAGAACTGTCGGATCGAAATTGCTAGTTGGGGCACACGTCAGTGCTGCCGGAGGTACGGCTGGTCTCCTCGTCGGACTTCACTATTGGGCAGTGCTGATGCTTGACTGCTAGGGGTTCACAATAGCGTTGCCAATTGCGTTCACATCGGGTACGTGCTCTTCAATCCATTGCCTTCCTGAAGTTCAACTAACCTGCTGTAGTGGAAACGCCTTCGCACTGTTCATGAAATCACAACGCAAATGGGCAAACCCGCCTCTTTCGTCTGAACACATCACCCTCTTCAAACAAGCCTGCAAAACTCACAGTATCTCCCCTTCAGCTGCAGTTCCACACGGGTCCTATCTCGTCAACCTGGCTCATACCGACACCATACGCACCACGCAAGCTTACGACGCCTTCCTCGACGACCTCACACGATGCCACAATCTTGGTATCAAATTCTACAACTTCCACCCTGGAAACTCCGCGTCTTCGTCCCGCGATGAAGCAATCGCGCACCTCGCCGGTAATCTGAACCGCGCCCACGCGGAGAAATCCACAGGCACGGTCGTTACACTTCTCGAGACAATGGCTGCTCTAGGGAACACAATCGGCGGAACCTTCGAAGACCTCGCCGCCATTATTTCACTCGTGACAGATAAAACCCGAGTGGGCGTGTGTCTGGATACTTGCCACGTCTTCGCTGCAGGCTACGACCTACGCACCCCGAAGGCTTTCAAAGAGACAATGGAAAAGTTCGACAAGACGATTGGATTGAAATATCTCAAGGCATTGCACATCAATGACTCTAAAGCACCATTCGCGAGTTATCGCGATCTCCATGCGAATATTGGGACTGGTTTCTTGGGTCTCAGATCTTTCCATAATATCGTTAATGAGCAGAGACTCTGGGGTTTGCCGATGGTCTTGGAGACGCCGATTGACGTCATTACGGCTGATGGGAAGAAGGATGAGGATAAGGGGATTTGGGCTAGAGAGATAAAGTTGTTGGAAAGTTTGGTTGGGATGGATGTTGAGTCGGAGGAGTTTTTGGCGCTTCAGGATAAGCTGCAGAAGGAGGGCAGGGGCGAGAGGGAGCGGGTACAAAATCAAGTTGATCGTAAGAAGGTGAAAGGGGAGAGGGGGGCTAAGAAGGGTAAAGCGAGAAGGGGGAAGGGGAAGGGGACCAAGAAAGAAAGCGGTAGTGATGATGAGGAGACGAGCAATTGAATGCGACGAGGCAGGAAAGATTCATTAGTGGATATGGAACTCGATGGATATTCGGGGCCCTGATATTTGGAAGTTTCTCATTGGGTGACTGATCTACGAGACTTGAACAGACTTGAATGAGATTTGGAGTTTGATATTTTGAAGGTTACTCCTTGCATAACTGATGTACAAACAGACGATTGAAATTTACTGGCAGTTCACTATAAAACTGGACGCCCCTGTCCTTATCCATAGTCGTCTAAGCGAAGCACTGGAATGGCTGACGGTAAGCATGAAATGGGCATTTTCTAATTTGGGGAAGATGCTACTAGAGCGACGAGACAGTCATGGAGACGATGACAGACATGGTAGTTTGACTTATGGAATTAAATCCCAAAGACCCTCTTTCATACCGCAACCAAGTGCTTGCATAGCTTTTTGAGATGCAGGCACGCCTGTTAAGATATTTCGATCCAAATTACGAACTTTCATCGGCCACAAGCCGATTTAAACCTAATTGCCTTCGCTCTCTTAAACCGATATTAAAAGAGAGCACCTGTACATACCTCGCAGTGAGGGTGAAATCGAACCCAACTTTCAAACTCGCCAAAATATTGGGGACTGCGGCACATTCATTCTCATTCGTGACGCAGAAGCCACCCCCACAATGAGGCTTGGGCGACTCAAAACATCAACACCAAGCTATCAGCTTCGAAGCCTCCACAAACGCAAATAGCTGGACAGTGGTCCTGACATACATATCGAAGCATAGAACGTACTCGAAATGTCTATTGTCTCTGGTATGCATCCTCCGCCATTACTATTTACTCCAGCAATTGACCGCCAACCCTCGCAGACGCAATCTGGGCTGCGTCGCCCACAACCACCAGAGGCCAGCCCACCCCGCTGTCCTCAGACCCCAAGGGAGAAAGAATTGCATATGCGGTACGGTCGTATTCGAGCAGAACCCAACGATGTAATTAAATTCTAAACGCCTTTCCGCAGTCCAACAAATCCATCTTCCTGCGCTCCATCGACAACCCCGCCATCAGCAAGCAATACACCTCCCACACAACCCAAACGACCGTAGCCCGCTTCTCGCCCTCCGGCTTCTACGTCGCCAGCGGCGATGTCTCCGGCACAGTTCGAGTTTGGGATTGCGTAGGGGAAGGCGCGACAAAAGGCGAATACCACATCATAGCGGGCCGTATCAACGACATTGCCTGGGATGGCGACTCTCAACGGCTGATTGCCGTGGGCGATGGCAAAGAGCGCTTCGGTCACTGCATCACGGCGGACAGTGGAAACAGCGTGGGTGAGATCTCAGGCCACTCGTCGCAGATCAATTGTGTGGCGATACGGCAGCAACGACCGCTGCGAGCGGTGACGGGGAGTGATGATACCAGTTTGGTGTTTTACCATGGCGCGCCGTTTAAGTTTAATACGAGCCTGAGAGGGAATCATAATAAGTTTGTGTTTGGAACGGCTTTTAGTCCTGATGGGAGTGTCTTTGCGAGCGTGGGTGCTGACCGTAGGATCTGGGTATATGATGGGAAGACGGGAGATGCGAAGGGACAGATTGGAGAGGGCGTGCATACGGGGAGTATATTTGGGATTTCATGGGCGAAGGATTCAAAGAAGGTCGTCACGGCTAGCGCAGATCAGACAGTGAGGATATGGGACGTCGAGGCAGGTAAGGCGGTTCAGACGTGGAGGATGGGAGAAGAAGGTGTCGTTAGTATCCCAGACCAGCAGATGGGCGTCGTGTGGCCAACTGGCCGTAGTGACGGACTAGTCATCAGCGTGGACCTGGACGGAAACCTCAACTACCTCGTGGACGGTACATCGAAACCGACCAAAGTAGTCCGAGGTCATCAGAAGAACATAACCGCCGCCGGCATTGCTGACTCGACCTTTTTCACTGGCAGCTACGAAGGCCGAGTATGCGCCTGGAATATCTCTACAGGCCTGGCCGACCAGGTAGAAGGCGACGGACACTCGAATTACATATCCGGACTCACGTCCTCGACGCATGGCAGAGAGGCTGAGATGCACAGTGTCGGCTGGGATGACACGCTGCGCTCCATCTCAGCGCCTAGCAAGATCTTCACTGGCTCAAGCACGTCGCTGAACTTCCAACCCAAGGGCATCGCAGCGGCCTCTGGCACAATTCTGGTCGCATCCTCTGATGCCATTTCCTTATACAAAGACGGCCAGACTGTAGGCAAGTTTCCCGTCAAGTATGCACTGACCTGTATAGCCGCATCTGGCACCACTGTTGCGGCCGGAGGCGACGATAAGCTAGTGCATATCTACACCCTTTCCGGATCTACCCTACAAGACACAGGCATCGAGCTTCACCGCGCCACATCCGCCATCTCCGCCCTCTCCTTCTCCGCTTCCGGCGCGCGTCTCGCAGTTGGTGCCTCGAACGGCAAGATCTACGCCTTTGAGACTTCCGATAACTGGAAGCTGATCACTGATCGATGGAGCGCGCATACGGCGCGGATTACGTGCTTGGCATGGGATGGAACGGGAAATTTTGCGGTCAGTGGGAGTTTGGATACGAATGTTATGGTTTGGAGTGTGGGTGATCCGGGGAAGAGGGTTAAGGCGTTGAACGCGCATAAGGATGGAGTTACGGGGGTGGTATGGGAGGGGGAGAAGGTGTTGAGCACCGGTGGAGACGCGACTGTGAAGGTGTGGAAGGTGCAGGGGCTTGTATAGATTGAGCCCTCTAGTAGTTGGGTAGCTTCACTACAAGTTACTATAGCATTTCTCGAACGTGATATTGCAACGCCGCCTCCCGCTCTTACAGTCTCGAGGCGATTGTTTCGAAGGGAATAAGGCTTAGATTAGAAATTTTGTTCTATTACAAGCCATCACTCAAAGTTCTTATAATAGTACATTGATTACGTATGCCTTCGGTCAACTTTATATACTGTATATAGGAGGCTAGGATTAAGTTACGTGCCGAGTTCCTTTAGAAGTAATCTCTGGTTGCGCAAACCTTGGAACCTACAACACCTATCACCCACCTTGACAACAACCGTTCTAATAACCTTATATTGACCTTCTCTAACAAATTACTAAATAAACAGCAATACACACAAGTTCTTGCTTTCTGAATCAACCATGTCTAGCGCTATTGGGGCTGAAACCCCTTCCAACCTCCGCCCTCTCACAATCTTCACATCCTACATACTCCTCTGCCTAACCCTCACCCTCCTAATCCTGCACACCATATTTGCTAAAGCTAGGCCCTTGCGCTCATATCCGCGCGGATCTCGGCTCTTCGCCGCTCTCGCCGTCTTCAGCCTCGCCGTGACGTGGTACTTCATGCTCTGCTTCTTCGCACACTCCTACCGCACTTGGGCGTCTTCCTCGAACTACATTGTGACTCTGGGGTCCGAACCGGGTGGGCGAATGCCACTGGGTGCTTGGTTGAGGGATTCGAAGCTGTTTAAAGAGGCGTGGGGGAGTGCGATGGCGACGCCGGGAAGGTTTTGGTGGAGCCAGCAGATTTTTTATGGGACGGCCGGGTGGAGCGTTTTTATTGGGCGAGAAGGTATGTATATTCGCATTTACTCTGCTAGATCTATTCTGCTATGTTGACTTGGTCTGATAGAGTGACGCTGACTGGAAAACTAGGACACCGAAGACGCATACCGCATCTCTGGGCGTTCATGCTGCTGGGACAGGTGGTTGCGATATCATTCGCTTCGAATCTGTTTCTTTTGGCTGTAGTTCTGAGTCCGCTGCCGGATTCGCCTTCTACAGAATCCGGTCTGGAGAAGGAGCGGCTTCAATCGAAATACGCTAAACCCCCGACCTGGACGCCTCCGCTTCTCCTCCTCATCCCCCCCATAATCCTCTCCCTCCTCATCCCTTCCTTCCTGCCCCCCTACCTCTCCACCTCACTCTTCCTCCCCCTCCTCCTAATCCCCCACCTCCTCCTCTTCATCCCGCCCCTCCTGCCCAGCCTCCTACCTGCCTCCTGGGGCACAGCCTACCCCTCCATCGCCGCCACTGAAAAGCTTTACAGCAACTTGTACAGCTGTATATTCTTTTTTTGGGCGATGGCTACTGCCCAAGGGGTATGGTTGCCGGCGAGGGGGGTGAACATGACGGAGATTTTCGAGGCGTTGTATGAGCATCCTGCTGTTAGCAGTGTGGCGTGGGATGTTATGTTGTGCTCTGTTACTTTGGTTGCGTGGATGTGGGTTCAGAGGGGAATGGGCGGTGGTGGGGAGAGAGAACAGGAGGGGCTGGAGGGGAGCAAGGTCAAGCTGGGGCGGTGGTGGCCATTCGTATTTGGCATCTGCGCGATGGTGCTTGCAGCTTACAGATAATTATCTGCGCGCCTAAGTGTTGGGAACGCTTCAACGTGGATTTCTTCCCTTCTTGAAATAGAGATTGTTTAAGAGTCATGCTCTTCTCTCTACATTGCAGATTTTCTTGAGGCTATCTACTTCCTGGCAACTACGATGACGCCTCTTACAACCCCGGTTTCACCCCACCACCGAAACATCCACATCGCGACCCTAAAGCCGCCGATACCAAGTCCTATCACACGAAGGCGTCTTTCCTGGTCACCTAGAAATCTCGCCAGTGGAGCGAAAACATGCCTAGATACATCCTTGATGTCGATATCCGCCTCCTGGTACCCGGCCTGCACCAACATCTCCCGGTACCTTGCCACGGTTATGAAATTCGCGTATGGACTCCCGGTTAGCAGGCAGATTATTCTGAGAAGCAAGCGGCGGAAGATGGAGACATTGTCGGCGATGACAAGGTCGAATGCCATTAATGAGGCGTTCAGCGTGCGGCTGGCGTAATTGATAATGGGCCACCGGGATGGAGAGAAGTGATAGAGAGTGTCTAGCGCCAGAACCCAGGTTTTCTGTTGAGCGTTTCCGGCATACTGGTCATACTGACCAGCATCTAAGAGCGCACTTGGGATATCTGGATGTGGAGATACAAACGGTGTCATCGCCCTTTTCAGCTCACCATCCCACGAGTCGGGATTTGCGGCGTCGGCGCAGAAGAGCTGGACGTATGGGGTGGAGGGATCGTCGTACGGAGGAAGTATACCAAGAGCTTTAGTGCGAGATAAGGCGAAGCGGAATTGAGTGCGGTCTAGAGTTATACCGACGTAATGCACGAACGGGGGGAGCAAAAGCTCCGAATTCAAGAAGACTCGTTTCAGTTCTTGCTCCAGAAAGATGGTTTGGTCCCCGCAGCCGAACCCCAGGTCGACGAATTTGACTATATCAGGAGCAGCACCATGATGCGGCATGAATACTTCGGCCGTTTGGAGGACCTCGACCAGAAGAGCGCGGCAGGCGGTTGGGAAATCGGACGTTTCCTGTACATGTTATGCTGTCTGTTAAAATAGAAGGAAAATATGGCGGGAATCGGAATTGGAAGGGGAGGCGCACTTTCCAATATCCCATATTCATCCACATCGTTTCCGATGGCAGTTTAATATTCAGTCGGCCATGGTCTAGGCCATATATGGCACTGTCGGTGCCCTTGTTCCTCAGAGTCTCGTGGAGAAAGCCGACGGGATCGTTATTCTGCAGGTTATTCCTCCTTCTGCGAGTCTCTATCTTAGATATCAGGTATTTCGTTAACGGAACAAATAATATGCCTAAGATAAGAAATCGGACATTGGTGGGGATAGCACTCGGCAGCCAGAAGAGGAATTCATCCCATGGAAGATATATGATAATGTTCACGACGAAGGCAGAACCCAGCCACCCGAGATTTGGGAAGACGTGGCAACGGAAATAGGTAAAAGTAAGCCCAATGATGACAAAACGAACCCAGTCATTTACGATCGTTGGTGAACGTTTATGAGACTGCCAGTGGAGAGAGAGGTCTTCATGGTCCCGTGGGAAATAGATGAGAATGCCCAGGACGAAGGCATAAATCAACCACCCGAGATAGGAGATGCCACGTACAAAATAGGTGAGAAACAAACTGACGATGGTACAATAAACCCAGGAGTCCATTTTCGCTAGTGAATGGAAGAAAGACATGGTATGGAACTTGTTGCGCAAAATATCAGGCCTTTGGTAGAAACGGGAGAAGGCGTTGTGTATGGCGCGCTAGATCAAATTGGGTAAATGCCACGTGCTTTGACATTATTTCAAGTCTCTAAAAATCAGTTCTTGAGTCCAGACTATCCATTCTATCGCTTTTGATATCGGCTTACGGCCTCGAGGCCCCGTAAATCTATATGTGCACATGTTATTTTGCACAGCACTTAATTCAGCCTCTCTTGGATCATCTAGTTTCTATTCCTTCCCTCCCTACGACAGTTGAAAACCAACATCTAGTGGTGGATTCTTATAGCGTCGAACACGAATGCGTATGCAATTATTTTGCAAATAGTCCTAGCACTGTAAAGCATTATGTTATCCATTTATGTTTAATTATCACCCACTAAGCTCGCTAGCCTAGAAGCTATTTACCCTAGAATGTTGTCCACCGTACCAAAACGTATCTATCTAACTTTAAGCTGTATTATATTAACCAATGCATTAAAGAACCGCGAGTATATGATTTAAATAGCCCTTTTTAATCCTAAGCCAGGTGAAATTACCTTTGAACGAGCCGCTACAATAGTATATAGTGTTCCTAAAAGTATACTTTACGACCGGCTTACAGGACAAACAAAATTAACGCGTTGGCTATAAATAATAGTAGTGATTAACTTCTTCGTAAACACAGTTTCTCATTAACTAAAACTATTAAGTAGAACTAGTAAGAATACCCTTTGTTGTATAACCCGTACTCGAGAAATAGCCTCCCGAATACGTTGTATCAACGACAATGTTAATTTCCTAAGGCAAAGCTTTAACTCCCTAAGTTTATTTAACGTAACTTACGCGTTTCTTTATATATTAGACGATGAATTAAGGTATCCCGTATTTAAATTATATAGTTAGAGAAGCTTTGCGTCTTTTATAACCGATTCTAGAATACCTAGACTAAATACTAAGTCCGTTAAGAGAATACTTAATATATAGATAAGTATAATATTGCTCTAGGTGTTTGTATAAACTTTTTAGGTCCTAGTAAAGATAGAAAAGAAACGTACTTACGTTATATTTTTATAAAATTAGGAGTAGGTATTATTATTAAAATAATTGATAAAACATAAAGAAAGTCCGCACAAGACAAAAGCTCTAATTACTCTAGTTTAAAGAGAAAAGGGCACTAAATTAAATTTAGACTATATTATAAAACAAATCAACTATAATAAAGGTAGAATTAAATTAAGTATAAATAATATTTCTTTTTAAAATAAAGCTAGAGAGTAGCTTGTACTAAGTGCTTATTATAAACAAACACGGCATCTATATTAAAATAGGGTTTCCATTTCTCTATAAGATCAATAATATTTAGCATATAGTTAGAATCACTAGAGACTTTAGAGATCTTGAGACATGTGAAATTCCTGAACAAAGTGGATTCGGGTTCGGAATGAGCACGCGGATATTTGGTGTATTTGGACGGGATTAGATATTTGCTCTTAACACTTCATCGTACATTAAAGAGACTAATCGCTAGAGAACCGTAGGGTGATCTCTAGGAAAGACTATAAAGAATGTCTAGCCATCAGCGTTCTCCTAATAGATTCTATCGCCAGTGGGAATTGGGAGTATCTTAATAAGGTTTCTAAGCCTTCCTTATTATGCTTTCTAATCGAGCGACCCTTAGGGTACTCGCCTCAGCCTCATGTGCTAGGTGCGGGGTCGAAGCCCGTGAAGCCTTTGCACACTTTCTCCCATCAATCCTTTCTTTCAACGGCATCCATCACGTGCATACATTAGACCGCCTTTACGTTAGCTTTAATACTTATCTTTTCACTTTTATATTTAAGCAGTATTTTATAGCTACTAAATTTAGTTTTTTTTTAATAAAGAAAAAGTACTAATAGTAAATGGTAAAGCTATTATATTTAAATAATATAGCATTGATTAAGAAATGCCGCTTTATATAATACTATTGTCACGACGACGATGTATCATGCATTAAACGCTAGATAAACGAGTATCAGATTCGAATATATTAATAGCTACGTGCAGCTGTCATGAGGACTCAAAAGGATTACTAGAGGACTTTATAGGAATACGGCTGGGGCGAATCTATATAGAGTGTTGGAGTGGGGTAAAAGGGATGACATCAGCTACGCGCACGGCGTAGCGCATGTGACGACAGTACCGTCACAACTATAATTAAGCAAATTAGAAAAGCTTTATTTTAGATATACTTAAAAGTAGGTGGAAAGCAACCGGTTTATTTCTATAAAACCCCTTAAAGGGCATTAATTTATTACAGGTTAGAGTTTAACTACCTACTACTGGGCCTACGTCTGCACTAAGCGCAAAACGGCCTCGACTAGACTCTAGCATCCTTCTTTCTACTCTACGCAACCCTAGGTATATATATTTTGCAATTCAGGAACTTAATAAGCAGAAGATACTTAATAGAGAGTAGAATATTTTTCTATAGAAACCAGGCAAGGCAATTAGGCAGCTAAAAGCTTAGCAGGAAATTCAAGGGGCAACAATTTATAAATAAGGAGCGCAATTAGATACCTTCCGTGGTCAAAAGGCTAAAAAGCGGGTAGCTGTAGATCCCAACATTAAAATGGTCAAGAATACTATAGATGAGGCTGCAGCGCAGTAGGCGCGAATTAAGGCCAGGCAACCTAAAGTTGAGACCAAAAAGGCATTAGATACTGCACTAGCTGCTGATATGCGGAACTGTATGTTTAATAGCAGGCCTATTAAGTGATGTTGTATATAATATATAATATACCCAGGTGGACGACATCTAGGGTGGACGGCTTCCAGGGTAGAGGGCTTATCTCCAGGGAATATCGACCCCAAAGTCATCTGCAACTCTTATTGCCGATACAAGACATCCTTCTAATAATACCATTCCATCCCAACACCACCCACCAGCAAGCCACACTCCGCCATCTCCGTTCTTCCATCCGGTCCTCTGCTCCTCGGTGGTAGGTTCTCCCCCGAGCTGGTAGGCTCGAAATATTTTGTTAATGACTTGTCTACTCTCAGGCGTCCGCAGCACACGCGTAAATCTGACTGACTGGATGATTTGAGCTGGGTCTATGTAGCTGAATGGGCATGTGGTAACTATCGCTCCAGATGGCTGAATATGGATGGATTCGGTGATGTGGGAGGACTCGGTTAAAGTTCGGAGATGGATCATCTGGGCTGCGGAATGATCGAGGTCGCGTTGTTCGTGTGGGCCGAGTCTCTCGATGTTGGCGTAGTCGGTGTGGATTATACTCTCCACCGACAGGGTGGGCACCCGTGCCATTTCGTGGCGTAGCGGACTGAATATCTTTCCGACGGCATCGGGGGATACTGCCAAGATGATCTTGTCGAAGAATTCCTCAGTCGGTGCCAGTTCATGCGTATCTTCTGCGTGCCTCCAACTCAGTTTGACGCCATGAGTATTTGGTTCCACTGCCAGTACCATTGCGGATAGTCTGGTGTCGAGGCCTTTTGCTAGCTTCTTCTGAACGGCATGTACACCATTTGAGACTGTATAATGCTGCGCTCCGTGTGTTCTCTTCTTGTACTCGATGATATCGGAAGCTGGGAACCTTAGGAGAGCATCGTGTGGGCAGGTGGAGACGCCCGATATTAGCGGTAATAGGTAGTGCGTCACGAAGTACTGAGGTAGTTTGATTCTCCTTAAATACTGGTCGAGCGTTTCGCAGACTTCGTTCCCCGCAGCAAACTTGCATGGGATGAGGAAACAACATATAGAGTACCAGACGTAGCACACAAGCACGTAGGCAACCTCCACCAGCCATGATGTATTCCTCATACCCCTTGGCTTCACTGGTAGTATTCGGTGGTTGTTGGAGGAATGGACGAAGTAAGAGTGTGCCTGTTCTTTCTGTATTGACTCTGCATCTGGCGTGAAGACTTTCGAGAAGGCGAAGAGGAATGGCTGGGCATGGTATTCTATTCCTAGGTAGTCGTACATGGCCTTCAAATTGTCGTAGAATCCACCGGCAAAGGCTCGCATTGGAAGATCGATCCGCTCGGACTTTTCTTGGGTTGGGCTCGACACAGAGAGAGAGGCAGAGTCGAGAGCTAGTTGCTCGCCCTGCACAAGTATATTAGGTCAAGCAATTGAGAAGCTAGTGTGCACAGGTAAACAGATACCGAAGCACTCACAGACTCGAACAGCGAAACCGCATATCGCTGGTGGACATCTTGATTGAGAAGGTATGCAGTGACCAGTCCAGCCATACCAGAGCCGACGATAGCAACTCTCTGCATGCTATTCTTCCCCATCTTGGATATCTAGGCAAAGGGCATTAAAAGAAAGCTCTATTGTAATTAAGAGCGTAGGGATATAGTGAAACGATCATGCATAATAGAAAATTAATCAACCTGGACGCGAACAAAGCGAACGCCTATTAGAAGACGCAGGAACACGAAAAGATAGGGAAGAAGAGAAGAAGAAGGGAAGAAGGGAAGAAGAGAAGGAGAAGAAGAAGAAGAAGAAGAAGAAAAGGAAGAAGAGAAGAAGCAAATTAATATTAAAATAGATTAAGCTAGGAAGGAACAGTAATTGTGGCCATAATTGCGGGAACAGAGTTGCGGTGGAGGGGCACGGGAAAGGGCGGGTTGAATTTCCAACCCGGGGAACGGGCCGTGGCCCAAGCTGAAGAATCCCGCGCCTCGTGCGTAATTCATCTTGAACATCACGGCCCGAGAAGGATATCGTTCATTGCGGACCTCCACCGTCAGAACGAGAATACCATGCTTATCCAAATAATATCCCTTTGACATGGAGGCCATCAAAGTTGCTGTGATAGGTGCAGGGTAAGCAGAGGAATGATGATCCAGTTTTCACGCCTTACTGTCGCCGGGAAGCTGATCATCTTCACAGCCCTGGAGGTCTGGTTACTCTGAAAACTTTATTGGAGGCATCAACCCCTGAGAGACCCATTGAGGCCCGCCTTTTCGAAGCGTATGTTGTTGTGTCATACTTCTTTCATTTCTTGGAATCCCAGCTCGGCTACGTCAGAATTTATTAGACCAGACGCCGTTGCATCCCATCTTTTTCGGCTAACAATTACTTCAGAGAAGATAGCATCGGTGGCACTTTTGAATATAGATCCTATGAGAACGCCGAACTTGTGAGCTCAAAACAGCTGACGGCCTTCTCGGACCACCGTTTTCCGCTAGACTCACCGGATCATATCTCTCTGCCTCAATATGTGGATTATCTCAAGTCATACGTCGACCGCTTTGATCTGACCCCTTTCATCAAGCTCCGTTGCCGTGTCGTCAAGATCTATCCCTTAGATGCTCCAAGCAAGAAGTGGAAGCACAGGCTAAAGTACCTCGACAAATCCACAACGGGAGAGGAACGGGTTTACGACTGTTCCCATGTCGCCATCTGTACCGGCCTCCACGTTGAACCCAACATTCCCGCTATTCCAGGAATTGAGAATGTTCAAGGAACCGTATTTCACTCGTCGCATTACAAAGAACGTTCCCAACTTGCTGGACGTGATATACTCATCCTAGGCTGTGGGGAGACCGCCATGGGTTAGTCTCAGGTCTACCACCTTGTCTTTTGTGAGACTTATTGTAGCTCATTGTGTCTTTTAGACATTTCGTACGAAGCTATCAAAGCTGATGCCTTGTCCGTAACCATGTGCTATCGAACCGGATTTCTCTCATTTCCAAAAGCCCTCAGCCGATTCCAGGTGTTTGGAAGGCCATTCAAAGGCGGGCTGCCGATTGATGGCCTCATCACAAATCTCTTTGAAACTGCTTATGTCCATCGGGCGATTGCTAGAAGTAGATTGCGCTGGTTTGTTTCCGACTTCGTAATTAAACGTGTCTTGTGGTTTTTGACTGGTACTCAAGCCGGCATGAACCAACACATCGGCGGCCTTTCCCCGGAAAGACTGGGAAGAGCTTATGTCTTCCTCAACAAGAGTAGCAAAGCAATGCCTTATTTGAATAGGCCTTACAAGCAGAGAGATCCGTTTTTGGACTTTATCGGAAATAAATACATCGACCTTCCAGAAGATGCAAACTCGGAGAAGTGGGTTGATACGTGCACATTCCCTGCATGCATTGATGACACTGGCACGGTAATATTCGAGCCTAGGCCGGATCGGAAAGACTGGCTTAGGTTGAAGGATAAGGCTGTGAGGCCGAACTGCGTCATCTACTGCACTGGGTAGGTTTATCAACTTTGTTTGTCGACATCTCAACTTTGCGAGCTTTGCAGCTAAATATATCCGTAGTTATAAGCAAGACTTCGCATGGCTCCACTCTTCGTACCCTACTGCTTCCACTACCAACATCCGCAACATCATCCACTCCTCTGATCCTTCTATCGCCTTTATAGGCTTTGTTCGTCCCGGCGTCGGTGCCATTCCTCCAATCGCAGAACAGCAAGCAATGTGGTGGACCGCTCTCATTCTCAACCACATGCGCATTCCTACGGATCCTCCGCACTATCACCTGCTAGCAAGCAAAGGCTCTCGCATTCAATACGGTGTTGATCATAGCGCCTACATGAGCACACTTGCGCGAGACTTTGGTGGCGCGCCAAGCTTGTTGGAGCTCTATCGACGACATGGTCTGCGTGTGTTGCTTGTCTACTGCTTCGGGGCTTCTTTTGTCACCTTTTATCGACTTGTTGGGCCGTTTGAGAGCCCTGATGCGCCCCTGATTTCCACAACCGAGTTGCAAGAGACGATTATGAGAAGAGGAATTATCGGGAATCTCTTGTTTGGTGTTGTGCCGATGCTTTTCTATGGTATCCTAAATGCGGTGGCATATTTTCTGGATCTTTGTGGGTTAATCTCGGAAGAGAAGGGCGTTGTATAATTACCCTGACGGGGGCCAGCATGGCATATTCTCAACGTCTGGAAAGTGTTTTACGCAATTCACTTGCCCTGCTATTTAAGATGATAACACGAGAAGCCAACTCAAGCAAGTTAATATAATGCAAACCCCGATCTTCTGGCGCATAGGCCCAATAATTAGCACCAGATCCGAATGACTTTCTCAGACTCGAGGGCCTGTCTCGATCAACTCCGTCAGGCTTTCTGTTTTGTTAAATTTATACCCCTCGCCCTAATGTGCACGCTTCATCCAGTCCGACTTCATAAGGGCTCCGGAAAGGACAACCGAATATCCATTAGCAGACTCGTACAGCATTTCCGCATCCGTCGCCTCAAGATCCCATCTAACCAAAAGCCTCGAACGAATCGTACCATTGCAGCCCTGTATTACCAAAAGGTACTCCAATGCAGCTTCTCTGCTCTTATCGGAGTATCCACTTTTCATCGCGCCATTAACGTAGACTTTGGGAATCGGCACCGGAGAGTCTTTTTGGATCGTAAAGGGCCATGAGAAGCGGATTTCGCAGGCGCTTGTTTGTGCCACGTTCGTCTCGTCCGAATCTGAAGAGCTCTATGTATTTCTTCGAGTTTCTCCTCCGTGAATCTGTTCCCGGTTGTCAAGATCAATTTGTCGTTGAACGCAAGTATGTACGCCGTGAGCTCGATACGGCAGCCACCTCGTTGCAAAAAGCAATAGCCAGACTGCACGTTGGTTTTGCCCATTGACAATAGTGAAAGTTTCTTGGGGGGCGACTTGTGAGACTGAACAGAGCTCTATTGATTGTGAAAGGGAAGAGTAACTGCCGAATCCTTTGCTTGGGATCTTCTAAACGTCTAATGTTTTCTCTTCGGGTTGCTAATTGTCCCTCGTCTGTTTTATAGGCATTAGAACATGGAAGGGCGGCTAGGATCACGGTCTCGAGCTTTGGCGTGAGCATTCAACGACTCAAATTTTCCCAAAGTGTCAAGTAGCTTGGCAAGTAGAGCGCCCTCGCTCGATACGTCGCCTATTGGTTGCATTAACAGGTCATATGTGCGTTGCATATACATGCAGCTACAAAACCCGCTGTCTGAAGAATGGTTAACATGATGACTTGGGCATATCAAGGCCCTGAAATGCTTTCATTCGAGCCGATGGTCTCCCCATCCGTCATTCTCTCCATCTTCTTTCATCTGCTTTTCTGTCGTGGGGTTCGGCATATTCCTTTACCCCTTTATCCTCTTTACTTTCTTTTTTTTAAAGAAGCGGGCCTCCGTCATTCAACCGGCGAAAGACCCTTCATCTTCGGATCTATTACAGGTCCCTGTCTTTTCCATCTCAATCAATTCATTGACGATTACACTAGCACCGATTCCTACCACTACTGCAACCTCTCTGACAGTTTAGCTCCGCAAGGCCATGGGATCTCACGAACAACTCAACATAACGCAACATAACTAAGCCCAACAATCAGTTGAAACCCCCAGAGTGTAGATATCACTTCTACAGCCGAGTCATCTTTGTCAGCCCACATCACCCTCGCATCCGTCCTCCTCCAATCTTTTATCGCCAACTACTCCCCATTTTCCTTTCCCCTCCAACGTCGTACGCATCACGCGCATATCCATGCGCCTACACCGGTTCAAAACCACACCAATATGTCTGTAACATTCATGATTGCTTGAAAAGCTTTGACAAGCAGTATCAACTCACGTAAGTCAACTTTCCAAGCCGGTCCAGATCATCCACTTTGCTCGACCTTGATTCGTTCAAGCCACTGACTCGGTGCCTTTGCACAGCGAGCACCAAGAACACCACACAAGGAACTATGCATGTTCAATCCCCAGGTGCCAGTACTCGGCCACATAACACAGATATCTCGACAACCACATCGCCGCAGTTTGCGGCAGGCACCGATCGCACCTCTGCCCTGTCGAGAGTCTCACGCGCTATTTCAACGGATTCTCGCGCAAGGGGGAACCTGAAGCGACATATGAAGTGTTATTGCGAGTATATTGGCGTTATATAGACTGAGATAGGATGGAGCTGGAGCCATCACGGAGTACTAGTTTGGTGGCGTCTCCACATTGGGAGATATGCTTTCTATTCCTCCTAAATGTTCAGTTTCAGTTTAAGAATCGCACCTCTCCTTTAATGCTTCTTTTTTCCACCACCGACGTCGAGATTCTATGCATCGGGCTGCAAAATTGCGAGCGAATCAACTGGTTACACAAGGCTGATAGCTTGAAGCCAATCATACCTTTTGCGGCTCATGCATGCCCCGCGTTCATGTTTCACGAAGCCAATCAAATACAGAGTATTTTCAGAAAATATCAAGCAGCCGCAGGTTCCCGTTGCGTAGCTGGATGATTGGCTGTTCAACTTTTAATGACTTTGCGCAGAGCCTTGTGCGGGCCCTGATTCAAGGCCTCGTTTCCAACTGGCACGACGTTTCATCGCATTTATATCTTCGTTATTCCCCTCCTCCATCATACCCTTCCATCTCCACTGGACCACCTCCCTCTTGCTACGGCAATAGCAGTAACCAGCCCTCTCCCAGGACTCCCTGCTAGAAAAAGAAACCGCCAGACATCAAGCATGAACAAAGCCCTCGCCCTCGCAGCTACCGCAGGCACCTTTGCACTCCGCTACGCCTGCGAACATCCAATCCAAGCCGGCATTACAACGCTTGGCCTAGGACTAGGACTCAGTTCAGTGCTTGGTGTTCGCCGACTTGTCGCCATGCCGCTGAAGGCTGTTGGGTTCGGGGGTGAGGGGGTTATCGAAGGTGAGCTAAGATTCGATGCGAGGAGAGGGATTTGGAGATTTTTGGGCAAGGACAGGGGAGGGATTAGGGAAGGTGGGGAAGCGGGTGGATGGGATTGGGTGAGTGGATGATGCTGACGGTTGTGGTAGGGTCTGCTGCGGCGAGGTGGCAGAGAACGGCGTACGCAGGGAATGTGCCTGTGGGGAGTATTTTTGCGAGGCTCCAGAGCCTGGGGACCATGTGGGGGCGTAGGGGATAGAGTAACGAAGAGTCTTGAGATTTTAGTGTTGAGACGGAGATGTTTGCCGAGAGAACTTAG
>KV744978.1:0-64654 GCA_001692735.1 Lepidopterella palustris CBS 459.81
TAGTTCTTTATACTTAACTTGTTCTTACTTTCTTAACCCTAGGGTTAAGTAAAGTACTCTTATTATTTTAGTCTTTAATATTAAGCAGCGCTTCTTCTATTATTATTAGTTAAACTTAGTTTAATATTATTCTATTATTAAGTAGTTACTTAAATAGTACGGCCTAGCTTTATAATATAGATTATACGTAGTAATAAGTTAGACTAATTTTATAACCTTATAACTAACCTACCCCGAATTAACCTAAACGCCCTATACCTATTCTAAAGGACGTCTTTTTTTAGTCTTAATATAGGCTTGTATAAATTTATTTTAAGGGTAGCCCTTAAGCTAATAAACTACGAGTTATATAGAAATCTTTGCGTTTGTAATAATACTTATATAGCTTAAATACTTTAATATATATATAAAGCCTATTAAAGTATATAAACTATTTATAATTAATAGCTATAAAAGCTATTACTTAATTAATTTTTAAAATCTATATAAAAAAAGAAAATTATTACTTTTTATATATTTTTATACTTATTATACCTATTATAGCCTTTTATTATTACCTACTTTTTACTATTAAAGCGTAGGTATATTAATAAGATCTTAGGCCTAGTATATAACTATACTTACTATATATTTAAAAAGGCCTTTTTACTAGTATTTAAGGCTACCTATAATAAGGTATTTTTAAAGAAGAATATTTATATAAAGTTTAAAGTAGCTAGGCTAGTTTTATATATTCTAGATATAGTATTATTAAAGCTTAATATAAAGCTATATATACTAACTTTACTATAACTTAATACTATTATATAAAAGGCAAAAATATTATATAATACTAGTAAAATAAAAATATAGAGTATTTTTATTTAATAAAGAATATAAAAGCGCCTAAGCTTTTTAATAAGTTTTATTAAGAAGTAGGTTAAATAGTTAAGTAAAGGCGCGTAGTAAATAGTATATAAAATAGTATTAATACGGGAAAAAATAGCGCGCCTTTAAGCTATAAAGTGTAAAAGTTATAAAAGATAATATATATAAACTAAGAAAGCCTTAATAGCTAGTAAAGTAACTAACTTAGTTACTATAATAAAGGGTAGTAGTAATAATAATAGTAAGAAGCCTATAAAAAGAGTATAGGTAAAAAGGCACTATAGCTACTATAGTAAGACTAGGTATAATTCCCGTACCTATAAGGTAGAGATAAAAAAATATAGATAATAGTAAAGCTTTTAATAATTATATACTATTCTATATAGTACTATTTATTTATCATAGTATTGTATAAGGTTATTGCGTAGGCGTTTTAGCGGCGTTTTATAAGGCGTTTAGTTATAAAGTAAATTAGTAGTACTCTTAATATTAAAAATATTACTATATAAAGCTTAATAACTATAGTATATATAAACTAATAAAGTACCTTTTAAAGAATTATATATTAGAGATTTAATAAATTTAATAATTTATAGAGTTTAAATAAGCCTAAATATTCTTATATTTGGACGTGATTTTAGTAAGGGATAACTGTGCATGGCATGGCGGTTACCTCTAGCTCTTAGACCCTAGCTACACGCAATGAACCGGCCTCGCATCACGTTACTTTTTGTATCCTTGTTGAAAGCGCCAGGCGCCCGCTCCCAATCCCTCGGGCATACTTGACCCGATCTTCTATCAATTGACTATTGAATCAATTAACCGTCATACCACCTGGAAGAATGACTTTATATTTACCGTCATATCACCTCGAAGAATGAATTTATATTTACCGTCATACCACTCGAAGAATGACGTCATATTTACCATCATACCACCTCGAAGAATGAACTTATATTCACATGCCGTCCTCGAATCCCCTCAGCAAGATCCACACTCGATTTGGCTTTGCAGTTCCATCTGTTCACAATGATTCGTGCCATCAAAGCTGCCCAGAGATTGGATTCGAGAGGGAATCCGACTGTTCAAGTCGATCTGACCACCGATAATAGTATGTTGAGATTCACGTCTCTGCTGTATGAGGCGCTGAGGACCATCAGGCACATTTCGAGCCCTCGTCCCTTCCGGCGCCTCCACAGGCCAGCACGAAGCTGTCGAGCTTAGAGATGGCAATGCATCAGTTTTTGGAGGGAAAGGGGTTGAGCGCGCCGTAAGGAATGTCGAGGAAGTGATTGCTCCCGCCTTGATCAAGAAGGGATTCAACTTGGAGACGGATTTGAAGAAGATAGATGCGTTCATGAAAGAGCTCGATGGTACGAAAAACAAGGGCAACCTGGGTGCGAATGCTATGTTGGGGGTCAGTATGGCTTGTGCGAGGGCTGGAGCGTCTCTTGCGGTATGATCAGACGAAGAATGTCTTGGTATTCATTCGAGCTGAGATTTCTTAGGGAATACCGTTGTACGAGTTTCTTCGTCGGGAGTCAGGAGCCAAAAAGCCTTATGTCATGCCAGTCCCTTTCTTTAATGTGTTGAATGGCGGCGTGCATTCTGGGAACACTATGGCCTTTCAGGAAATAATGCTCGCTCCAGTCGGTGCTCAGTCAGTGGCGGAAGCTGTTCGGATGGGATCTGAAGTCTATCAGCAGCTCAAGAAGGTCATTACTAGGAAGTTTGGATCGTCAGGTATGCAACCATGATTGCGGTTATACGATAGAAGGTTAGGAGCTGATATGAGAATTGAAGCGACCGGTATCGGAGATGAAGGAGGCTTCGCTCCTCCAATCTCCCAACCCCACGAGGCCTTCGACCTCCTTGTCACTGCCGTAGAGGAATGCGGATATACCAATAAGATCAAGTACGCCATGGATCCTGCATCCAGCGAATTCTTCAAGAACGGGAATTATGACATTGGATTCAAGGGCAAGACACCGGACGTCCAATCACCCAAGCAGCTTCAGAATCTATACAACCATCTGATCGACAAGTATCCTATCATCTTGCTTGAAGATCCCTTTGCCGAGGATGATTGGGAAACCTGGACGGAGTTCAACAAGAATTGCAAAATCGAACTCGTGGGCGATGATCTTCTCGTAACAAATACGGAAAGGGTCCAGGAGGCGAGCGAGAAGAAAGCATGTAATTCCATGTTACTCAAGGTAAATCAAATAGGCACAGTTACGGAAGCAATTGCTGCGTACGTCTACTTTCCATATATCAATTTCGACAGACCACTAATGGTAGTTTAGCGCAAATATGGCGTTTGGCCTTGGCTGGGGCGTCTTTGTCTCCCATCGCTCTGGTGAAACTACAGACGACTTCATCGCAGACATCACTGTGGGTCTACGTACTGGCCACTTGAAATCCGGATCTCCATGTCGTGGCGAAAGGGTAGTCAAGTATAACCGCCTTATGGATATCGAGGCAGAACTTATAGCTGCAGGCGAGCCTTGTATCTATGCGGGCCATCAATTTAGAACGGCCCATGTTATAAAATAATTGAGCAGTCTGATGCTATATATCGGAAAAGGCTAAGGTAGTAGTAGGTCTACAAGAAGCCTGCGGGAAGCCTACGAGTCACGTTTACGTTTACGAGTCCCTTATGGATTCCTCTAATATTAATAAAAGCCCTATCTCTTACTTATATCTACAGCTCCTCATTATTTACTCTTATACTACTCGGGCTTACTATACTATTACCCTATATTTTTAAAAATTTGTTATGTACGCCTTGAGGCTGGTTAGATCTTCCGGGTTAGGGTAGCTTCTTAACCTCGAGATGGTAACAAGGGTTTGTATGTGACAGGAAAGCTAGGGGTGGTTCACGTCTGTATACATAGTAGCCTAGTATATTCTTGTCACTAAGGAGTGCTAGTCCTAGAAGTAGAACCTTATTAGGGCGCGGGTAAGGCTAGTATAATAAAGTATTAAGATATACTATAAAGCAATATCTAATAGTAATCTATAAGAATTACTATCTTTAATAAAATTAACTATAAGGAGAGAAAAAGAAAATTTATAAGAAAATAAGCTTCTTTTTATAGCCTAAATTCCTTTATATAATTTAGTAATTTTATAAGATTTGTATAAATTCTATAGATTCTATAGATTTATAAATCTATTATAGATTCACTAATCTTAGCCTTATTACGTAATTCTTTTATCTTGTAATTTCTATAATTATATTATTTACCTAGGCCTTAACCCGATTCTTTACTTCTTAAAATTTAAATTCTTATTAGTATTATAACTTATTATAAATATATTTATAATAAAATTTATATAATAAGCCTATATAGATACTTTTATTATTATTTTTTAGATAAAAAATTTAATATAACGCACTTTAAAAACTAGTAGAATATATAGGCGAGTTAAATACTCTTACTAAGACTTTATAAAATATTATATAAAGTAGTTATATTTACTTTATATTATACTTAAACTTAAAAAAGATTTCTACTAAATTATTTCTATTCTAGTAGTATTAATAGCTAAAAGCTTTAATTTAGTAGTAGATTTAGTAATACTTTTTTATTTTGTAGCCTTTAATTAATAGCTATTGCTAGAGCGCTATAGGTAAAAGTTAAGAGCTTATAAAGAAGTGTTAATTCAATACTAACGTACAATATTTCGGTGATGCACAGAACGTTGCGGGAAGAATTTGAATACATAAAGGTCGGGAGACATATAAATATGAACGTGGCCTATGCATAATACATAGACTATACGGAATTAGGTGGCTAGAAAGGTGCCAGCTAAGATAGTCACGGGTTATTACCGTGACAATAGCACTATTATATAGCGAAAATACGTATTTATTAAATAAGTAATGTATTTTTATATCGTTGTTAAATACTATATTAAAGGTGCTTAGGAGAATATTTGTATTATACGAGTTATATGAGTAAAGGTGAAAAGTTAACTAGTTGTTCCGCCTGGTTCCACCTTGAAGCCTATCACTAGGCCTCCGTGGGCCTCCGTGGGCTCCCGTGGGCTTCCGAATCAAGTACAACCTGCAGTCTGACAGCTCACCATATATCCGCTGCAACCGGGTTGGGGACGTTGGTTGGCCGCGTCGCTGAAGGAATAAGGTGATACATGAACTGGCATTGCAGTCTTGGTAGGCAATATTCCCCATATACATAATTACGGCAGTCATCACCAGATACCACACAAGGTTCGGCTGCAGGCTGCAGGGAAGGGCTCGTCCCGATCCTCGCGAACTAATCTGAAATGTCTTTGCATTCCCTGTCCTCCTTGCCACCACGATTCACTCTCAAGCCGTGATATCTGAAACTGTCAAATGCTCGCTCAGTCTCTGATGCTGCCGTACGAGCTTCTTCGCGATGTGCACAAATAGCATACCGTTAGACCGCCGTCGGTCGAAGTCGGACAGCCGAATCATACGGTACCCAGACTGAAGCCGGTCAAGGTGGATGCAGGCCCATACAACTATCTCGGGCTGCAGTTGGTTGTTGTCCATTACTTTAGAACTAGCTACACGCGATAGAAAATTAGTTACTAACCGTTGCGTAGTATTTTCCGACGAGAGACTGGGGGTTAAGTAGTCTCAAATTCCGAAGATGGACATTCTCCGAAAGGATCAGAAGGATGTGTGACACATGCCAGCGATATATTCAAATGACTTATCGCTAAGCGAAAGCACACGGGAGAAACGGATGAAACTCACCTTACAAAGCCAGTTCCGGTACTGATACCGACACACCCTCGAACTTCATAGATTCCCTCCCAAAATCAGGGTCGGCGCCTTCCATTGTCTCCGTCCGACGCTTAACCGCATTGTCCTTGCTCTTACCGCGCTTCGTGGCCGATTTTCTGTAGAATTCATTGGCTTCTTCGATATTCAGCTCCACCTTTATGTAGTGCTGAAGGTTTTGGGTCTCCTTATCCGACATCACCGGGATATCCCGACCAGCAAAGAAACTGATATCTAAGTACAGGGAGTAGGGCTCTGCTTTCTGCAGCTGGCTGGTTTTGTGAGGCTGAGAGAGGTAGCTAGGCGGTTTGAGCACCCAGCCACCATGTGCACCGAACATAGCTTCGTTAAGCATCATGCTGCTGTCGAGATTCTGCCAGTTAAGTGAGACCATCTGGATGCCCTTGCGCTACAACGGAGACGGGTCGATGTTAATGGAGGAAATACGAAGGCCCTTTGGGCAGGTTCGCATAAGAAAGTCCTGGTATCACTAGTAATTTAGCATATGACTGTGCTTGGATGATCACAGAGATATAGCGCAATTCGTTCTTTTTTAAGAGCTCGGTTAGGCTTTCTCCTGAATTTTATGAGCCGACGTCCACAGAGCGAGAAGATGTGAGCCCAGGCTTTCGCCTCTGAAGGACCAATCAGTTTATTTAATTTTATCAAAAGCCAGCAATTATTCGATCAAAGAGTTCTCTTCTACAAGCTAGCTGGGTTACGATATAATACCTTTTCTATGAGCATGGTTAATAGTCAAAACAACCGGTGCTGCAGAGCTTCATACTCTCGATTCGAACCAATCATAAACTGAACAATAGACGGATAATGTAACGTTGCAGCAGTGCCACTTCATCGCGGATCTTTTGCACACTGCTACGAACGTTCTTCCTTGAGATGACTTTCACGTCGACGGGACCAGAAGATCTTTTTGCTTCTTTGAGCGTGCTGACTTCAGTGGATCCTATGGTGTTCCTGAATTAGTGCTTCACTTTGTTTTCTTTATGAGTGCTCAAAATTAGCTTCCCTTGGTTGCTATGACGCTGTCGGTGCAGTTTGGTCAACATTTCGGTAACTACGATCGGGGTGCCATTGATAACCATTGAAGCACGCCGGCAAACGAGTACAACTTACGTTTCATCTCGAAGAAGCTATACGGCGTACCATTGAGTGTTTAATATACTGCTTCTACTCAATATGCGCCGAATGAAAAGCTAATATCATCGAAATAGATATATCATGTGAGGATGACAACAAACTCCGAATTCGAATTATCATTCAATACAGCTGTTTTCGTCGAACTCTGTAGGAGGAAAGATGTATTGACTGTTGTACGTCAATGAGCGGCAGGACCATATACTCAGGGAAGAACTGGCAAGGAATCTTCTAAAAGCTTCCAGTGAGAGCAGTTCAACAGTTTTCCTCAGAGTAATTAATGCACAACCCTCCATTTCACACCTTCTCCACCTTCGCAAGTGCCTCCCTCCTCCCCGTACTCAACGGATCAAAATACGGTCTCTCTCCCAAACTCACTGCTCTCTGCCCTGTCCTTTCGCCCAACCCTAAGTCGATATAATCCGGCGTAGCAACGTGGTACACGCTCCGATTATCCCAAATCGCGAGATCGTTGACATTCTGCCATCTATGCCTGACCTGCAAATCATGATTATCAACAACCAATCGGACAAACCAATCTAATAATCCCTTGCTTTCTTCTTTTGTCAGGCCGTTGATATGCGACACGTGATGCCCTACTGCGAAGACGGACTTCCAGCCTGTTACGGGGTTGGTGCGTATAACTGGGTGCACAGCCTCGAGGACCTCGCCGACATTCTCGGGCGCGCCACGTTGCTCGGAGTATAACTTAAACCCGTTTTTGGAGGCCGCTTCATTGAAGCCTGGTTGGGCATAGGTTGCTGTTAGGCCCTCGAGAAACCTTTGCACTGGGGCAGAGATCCGGTCGTAGACTTCGTAGCCGGACGCCCAGAGAGTGTCTGCTTTGGATTAGCTAGGATGTTGGGAGTGAATGTGGAGAAGAAATACCTCCGCCAGTCTTGGGAAGCTGCGTCAATCGCAACAAGGCATAATCACTTGGAATGGGCTCAAATGTGATGTCGGAATGCCACCCTTCCTTGCCACTTTGCTTCTTCTCCGATTGGAAGAGGAGCCTGTCCTTGTAAATCTTCTTCGCCTGTTCAGAAGAAATAACGCTGATTTCGTCGTCTTTACCTCCGAGTTCGCGGCCGGAGTTGGAGATGGGGTGGATGTGGAGTTTTGAGGTTGATGGCTTGCC
Source organism: Lepidopterella palustris CBS 459.81 (assembly GCA_001692735.1). Taxonomy (NCBI): domain Eukaryota; kingdom Fungi; phylum Ascomycota; class Dothideomycetes; order Mytilinidiales; family Argynnaceae; genus Lepidopterella; species Lepidopterella palustris. The sequence goes on from KV744978.1 coordinate 7,938, forward strand.
TGAGAGCTCGCCAAGCCGTTGGACTAGCTCTTTTTGGAGGTCGTTGGTGATGTCGTCTTGTTTACGGAAGAACACAACGCCGCGCTGGGAAACTAAGAGAAGCTGATATTAGTATATTCAGTACACAGGGAGCCGGGAGCTAGGAGAAATTACTAGTGATGGCCAAATCTCGAACAAGGTCATCGGAATTAGGCGCTTTGAGCCATTTTGCGAGGTTGACGCCTACAAACTCTCGCCCGATTGTTGGTGTAACATCAAAGCTTTCAAAGTGATCGAGAGCACCACTGAGTTTGAGTGGTTCCTTGCGCTGGGTTTCAACGGAGGGCGGTTGGACAGCTGGTGCCGTTCCTTGTTCTGCTTTGACCTCGCTGCCGCTGTTTGTATCTCCCAAAGACGCTGACGGGAGCTTTTCGTGGATTTGATCTGTCACGTCAGAGACGATTTCTGCGACTGATGGTGCCATTGTAATATCAATTGGAATTTATCGTGAGCTTATTTTTAACAGAAACCGAAATAGCCTGTTGAGATGTCCTATATCTTTCGGATTCGAGGAGTAACTATACAGAAATGAAAATAAAGGCGGGGAATGGAAAACCCTCCTCCTCCATAATAAGTACCATCTCCGCATGAGCTTCTACCCCACACTCTTGATTTTGAGGAATGGTATCAGAATCTAAAAATTGACATCATCGATGTCTTGATCACAAAAAAAGAGCCACACTCTTATCTCCGGTCGTGTGGACCTTCTCAAAGGAATAACGAACGATCACAGCGCGAAGTATGATGAGAGAGATGGCAGAGAATGCACCTGACTAAATCTTTTACTGGATACTGACACTATCTTAACCGTGGGGTTAACACAAGTATGTGTCAAAATATGTCCATATCTTGGGGTCGATGAGATATGGTACCATCTACCTTCCAAGTGACGTGCGCAAAGAGCAGTGAACATATATTGAACTCGAAATAGCGTCTTATTCGGCTGTGGTTGATAAGGTCCATCTTTTAGGTTCGACAACATGACAGGTCGCTATCGCAACAATCAGAACTTTCTAGAAAACCGAAGCTTTCACAATAACTATTCCTCATTAGTTTGCATTGGCTTGGGAAGATTGGGCCTTTGTTGGCTGGTTTACCACATTCATAGAGATAATATGTGTGCCAGAATGGCGCTGTAGGACAAAGTTGCGTGAAGCGAGGGGAAAATTGCGTTTGAGGTCACGTGATACACCAGCACCATCTCTTCGCTTCGCTTCGCTTGAATTCGCAGTCGACGTGTTATCAACTGTGACTTGGGTCGAATGTCACAAGATTCAATTACTCCGCGGTTGCCTCATCACAAGGGATGTTTGCCCAGAGTTCTTAGGTGACTCATCAGTCAAAATCGCCATTAAAGGGGCCTCAAATCCAACATAAATTCAGCGGGGCTGATCTTTCCCTGCGAACGTTTCTGAGCGATGAGGATGTCGCCTCGGCGTTGACAAACTCCTTTCTTAGGAATCTCATTGATCTAAGTCCGGCAGATCCAGTGTCATGTCTACGTTATTGGTATTTTCATGTTCATGCCCAGCCCTCGCGATGCCGTTCGCTTCCTAGCTCAATCATTGCGTGCTGTCCGGATGTCAGCTCGACATTCAGATAAGTCCCGTGAACCTTTGGTGAGATTCTTGATTCCCTGAAAGCTAGAACGGCTTTCTGATAAGGACTAGGAAATATGTAAAATATCATGCATTGGATGCGCAAAAGAGAGCAATTATCCGTCATCGCGAGATGACGCCAGCCTGCCTCCTTAAGTCGCGATGCCTTGCCTCTGCAAAACACCGCGTTTCTCCCGAATTCGCAAAGGTTGCTGCCATATACTCTGAGATTGAGAAACGATTGGGCCTCTCAAACTGTTGCCATGGCTTTGCATGCTGCAGGATGGATAGACAGATACTTCTAGCCTAGCCCTGTGCAGTTTTCCAGGACCACTTTTTGACTTCTCCAGTTCTACCGAGGCGCCCACTTATGGTAACCTCTAAACCGGAAGACCAGATAGAATCCATGTTGATGGAATACCAGCCGCAGATCACGTATCTTTTTCAAATTCTCACACAGCCCTTGCACGCGTTCTTCCTTGCAGTCAGGCCCATAGCCATGGAAGCGGACTTTCACGTTTGCTTTTCCACGTAGATTACCTATAAGTAGCCATACACACCTGTTGATTCCAGGGATAGAGTTCAAAGATACGGTGAACGTTGCACCCTTCAAGTATTCAATTCAGAAATTGAAAACTGGGCGACAACCATGGCAACCGTACTCGCCAAAGAGATCGATCTTCGGGGTCGTACCGGAGGGAACCTCCCCGAGAGTGCTCCTTCAAGTGACCGATCCTCACACGGCTCTTCTGATGACCTCGGCGATGCGAAAAGAGAACAAGTACCACGCGTCAAGACCACTGCCGTTGTCTACGAGACTGCACTTCCTCTTGGGGTTCCAGCAGAAGAGAAGAGATTCTGGTTCCAGCGAGTGAGAACATATGACCCCACTGCAATTGCCACTCAGCCTTCGGTATTCGACGATCCCGATACTGCAAAGGAGTACCAACCTCCTGCCACTTGGGAGAACATTCACCGATTTGATCCTTCCGAAAGATGGACCTGGGGGGAGGAACATAAGCTGATCAGGAAAATCGATTATAGGATTATGGTAAGTTAGCATATGTTGCCCTTCACGCCCGCCCATTGCTCATTTTCTTCCAGATCTGGGCTTGTGTAATGTTCATGGCCCTCGAGCTCGATCGTTCAAATATCTATCAGGCTTTAACTGATAATTTCTTGAAAGAACTGCATCTGAACACCAATGGTACGTCCGATTTGTGTTTATCATACTTTCTATTTTGGCTTGCAGTTGGCTGACATCATCCAAGACTACAATCTCGGTAACACAGTCTTTAAGCTAGCATTCTTGTGTGCCGAGCTGCCGTCTCAACTTGTGTCCAAGTGGATTGGACCTGATAGGTGGATCCCAGCCCAACTGATTCTCTGGTCTATCGTCGCCTCCGCCCAATTCTGGCTGAAAGACCGCACAAGTTTCTTGGCCACCCGAGCCTTGCTCGGTATATTACAGGGAGGGTTCATTCCTGATGTAAGGCCTCCGAAATAAGCTCTATACCTCTATTCAAAACTAATGACCAAGGCAGATCATCTTGTATCTTTCATACTTTTATAAGCACCACGAACTCACCCTTCGCCTTGGTTTCCTTTGGACAGCAATGTCTCTTTCGGACGTCATTTCCTCTCTTTTGGCAGCTGCTCTTCTCCATATGCGTGGAGTTGCGGGAAAATCTGGCTGGCGATGGCTCTTTCTCATCGAGGTAATATAATGTCAAGGGCTCCCGTGGAACGCCTGAATGCTGATTGAATATGTAGGGATTACTGACGCTTATTGTTGGTGTTACTTCATTTATCCTCATACTCAGACCGCTAGCAAATTCCGTGGGAAAAATGGGTGGTTTACTGAACGGTAGGTTTATTTATATCATTACCTCACTACACTGCTAACACTGCACAGGGAAGAGACAATCATCGTCAACCGTGTCATTCGGGAGGATCCAACCAAGAGCGGGATGCACAATCGTCAACCGATCACGCCGAAACTTCTGTGGAAATCGATATGTGACTACGACCTGTGGCCACTCTACATCATCGGCCTGACGTTCCAAATCCCCGATACAACGCCCACACAGTACCTAACACTTACACTCAAAGGCCTTGGTTTCGGTACTTTCAAAACTAATCTGCTCGTCATTCCGTCAACCGTTTTCCACATGATCACCATGTTAGCCTTGACATACTTTGCCGAAATCTTCAAAGAATTGTCCTTCACTTCAATGTTTGGTCAAATCTGGGCTTTACCTTTCCTCGTCTATGTTTACCAAGTTGACATCAGGAAGATCAACAAGTGGTCTGCGTACACCATTATGAGTTTACTCCTGAGTTATCCATCCGGTATATCCCTCCTTAAGACACTTCTTATCCCAGAGCTAATTGTAGAACAGCACATCCAATCCAAGTAGCCTGGAACTCTCGCAACTCAAACGCAGTGCGCTCGCGTACCGTTTCTGCCGCGCTCTACAACATGTTTGTCCAAGCCTCTGGTATCATCGCATCCAATATCTACCGTGCTGATGATGCGCCGCGTTATAAGCGCGGCGATCGGGCCCTGGTCTCTCTTTGTATAGCTAATATTGGTATTTATATTCTTACCAAGGCGTATTATGTTTGGAGGAATAAATCTAGGAGCAAGAAGTGGGATGCGATGACTGAGGATGAGAGGTTGCATTATTTGGCCACGACCAAGGACGAAGGGAATAAGAGGTTGGATTTTAGGTTTGCGCACTAGGGCGAGGCGGAGGTGGAAACCGGGGGGTGGTGGATATGCGGCGTTGGAAATTGGGGCCGAGGAAAAAGGGGGGGGTTGGTTATTGATAGGCTTTTGATTTGATGGACACTCGTTTTGAAAATATTGTAAAGGTCTGACTAGTAGGACGATGGACGTCCATATTTTCCACTTGGGATGACTTACGAGGTGATGGAATATACATTCGTTGATTCGAGGCGCAACATCCATCATGGGCCAAGCTAGCAATAACACGCCCGATTACCAATATGTAGCCGCTATAACAAATTCTAGAAGCAAAAATCCAGAGCGCAGAATAAAACTCTACAGATCTAAAGCTTTAGTTACAAAGCCTTTCTGCTTATAGATAGGGCCTAATATAAAGACATATTAGAAGCAAAACACCATTGCGATATAAGTAGAAGAAACTTAAGAGTCTTATATAACTAAAGGCGCCACGTAAGAGAAACTCCGTGAAAGTGGCCATGTTCAGACCGGCAGCTGAGGCGATGAAGTATGTGGAAACGTCGACACAGCCATTCTTCACGGCAAACCGGAGTGGTGTCCATCTGCCTTTTGTACAGCGCGTCAATCCTAGTGTCAGCACCAAGAAAGAGCCTCGCATCGAGAATACGAAAGAGTGGGACTATTACAGACACATTCGTCGAACAGTATCTTTACTGGTTCAGGTTCCTGACAATGTCTCTAGATTATCAATATACACCTAGAACCCAACACAACTCCTAAAATTCTCAGCCACCTTCACCAACACGTCGCCTGAAACATCGCAACAATGCCATTCCCATGCGCTTCCTTATCCATAAGCCTCCGCTCATCCGGCTCAATCTTCTCCACATAATAAGGATCTAGGAACCCGGCGCCCAACGCCTCCCGCGTCTTTGACTTCCATTATGGAAATTCTGCCAAATGCTGTAGGCTTACCTGCACCAGAGTCTGCGGCAGGAGTTAGCAGGATAGTACCGGATGTGTGAATCTGCGTGATATTTGTAAGAGGCTGGCATGGCTAGCCTGGCATGGGTTTTGAATAAAGGGTGAGTATAATGGTTGTATATACCTGCTGATAACTAGCAATCCCATGTTTCTTGGTACACGGCGCCACGATGCGTGCATATACGTTCTCTTAATAGTTATAGAATTCGGCTTAGGAGAATGTAGGTTTGCGCTTTAGATATACTAGGATTTAAACGGTATACTCTTTCTTTAATAAGAATGGCGCGACTAATAATATATCTTAATAGGTATATATCTCTCAGCCTTTTGCGCCGGGTTTAGAGATTATAAGTAGGAGATACAGTAACGGCAGAAGACAAGAATAGAATTAGTAAAACTATATAAGTAAGACGAATATAAAGTATTAAACTAAAATATTTAATAAGTAAGAACACCTAGACAAAATACTAAATACTTTAGTATTTAGCTCAAAAATAGCTAGGTACTTAGAGGTAACTCCTATGGTCCACTACTATATGCTAATTAGGCGTAATATAATAATATTAGCTATAATCTATAAGGAAAAATTAAAATCTAGAAACGTAACGGCGAGATTAATAATTGCGTAGCTATTTCTAAGCAAGATATAATAGTCACGTAAAGTGTTTAGAAATCCTTATTATAACCATTTAGTGCCGTCGTTAAATCATTAAACTCTAATACTAAGTCCCGAAAACTGTCCCATGAACATTAAAATTCAACTCCCTAATTCAATTCCCTTCATTACACCAAGCGCCTAAATAGGTTCTGTTAATACCAATTGTCTCGTGCTGGCCATTACTGGTCACAATTGGGGCAAAAGTGAAGCACGTCTCCCTCACAACGTAGTCCCAGAACCCGACCACGAGTCGCCCTGAGTCCTCCGATCTCTTTCCGAAAGCGCTCCAGACATACAGTATCTACTCACCTTTGCTAATATTGCGACGCTGTAAATGTCCCTAATCACTCTGGACTTTATCCACAACACCCCATCTTTCACCTACCGTCGTGATCTCGAATCGCGATCCCAACCATTTCCTCCCCGCCTGCTTTGCAGGTGGAGGTAGCGGCATCGGCTCGGCCTCCCTATCCGAAACACTTACCGTATCTAGCCCCCTTGGCATAACACTACCTTTCGGGGTAACCTCTCGGAACTACCTCATTATAATAATAGCCAGGACAGTCTGTCAAGTGCACTGGCTACGAATTGCGGGGTAGAATACAATAGAGAACCTTGTGGCCATACCCATCCAGCCAATTTCCGTGGTGATGGCACTGATGATCGGAATGCATTCTGGAACACAGTTTTTTTTTTGGGCCAAGCCGATGGTATGGAGCGTTATGCCCAATGCCGTGATGAAGACGCCTCAGAGATAAAGACTGGTGAAGCGCTTGACGGTGTAAAAGACCTAGACGATGAGCTCGACGGTGATCAAGAGCAGGGGCGGTGAAGACGGTGATGAGAGACCTGGTGTTCCTATGGTCTGCTTCGTCTTGGAGGGTTTGATTGGTCGCGAAGAAGGATGTGCTAAAGTGTTTGATTCCATGACAAGGGACCACTTCGAGCATAATTCCAGTCGAATTCGACGAGTGAGACGCATGGGACTGTGATATGGACTTTCAACATGAGAAATAGACCCAAGGGCGAATAAATGAGATGGTATGACTGATGTCGATGCCTGGAAGAAGAAAATAGAAGCCTACGACTGAGCTGAAAAGTGATAAAATGGTTGAATTAAACAAGAAGACTGAGTATACAGCCCCTTCCATGACGGACATTGGAGTGGTCGGGCTAAGGCTGAAAAAATTGTGGTACTATTCTTGAGCAGGAGAGCCCAGAAAGTCACCCGATCTATTCTCCGCCGCATATATGTAACCTCCTATACCTCCAATTGATCAGCATGCAGTCATGACCTTCGGGCTATAGAAGCACAAGCGTAGTCACGTGTTAGCTTCACAATAGAATACCTTGACTTGTCCCAAGCGCAATACCAAAGAGATTTCGGAGACCTGACTTCTTGCAGCGACTCTTGGTTCGACGCGAAAAGTCCTCAAGATTACCTTAACGGATCGGTCCGTCTAGGGCGTAGCCAGATCAGACCTGTTTTTGTTCTGTATAATACAGCATGCAAGGGTGCCTAGTGGATAGCAGGGTTATTGAGCAATTATCCTGCTGTCAGCACCTCCGCTCCTTTGCGGAATTTGGGGGCCAGCTTTGATGCATTCGCTTACAAACAAAGGCGATCGCGAAGTCGGCCATCTTCGCAAAGGGTCTGATCATTCGAAGAGGGGATTAATCGACACATTTTAATCCCTAGGCATAATCATGTGTGTTGAATGTGCCAATTAAAGGCTGGAGGGAGATGTCAGGGTCCGGAGAAGAAAGCTAAGTTGTCCAAAGCCCGTTAGATTTGATAGTAGGGCGACGTTCATATCAGCGTTGCAGAAACGTTGAGGGAAGATAGTCTAGTTCATGTGGAAGCAGTAGTAAGTTTAGCACTTCACTTGTTCGTCGTTGAAGTTTTTGGTCGGCCACAATCATGACAGCTGAAAATGGCTAATGGCTTTCTCAGCTGTGACCTACTTGGCCGCGGCCTAGGTATCTGATACACGTATTAGCATCTTGCGCTGCCTGGAACAAGGCTAATATGAGCGGTAACCTTGCAAATATGTACCTTCGGGACTGAGAAACAGTTAGCTAGTAATCAAACTTTGCTACTGGTCAGCCCTAGACTGGTCCTGGCGGTGTAGTTTCATTAGAGAGATGGTCACAGGCATGAAGTAAAAGTAATCAGGAGCTTGAAAATAGTAAGTCTGGAAAGAAAGCAAGCATCATCAATCAATTAAAGAGGTAGGAGAAGAGACGAAGACGCATGAAGAAAACACGCCAACAGTCTTGCTCCACACGGAATCAAGAGAGAAGAGCGACCAAGGAACAAAGTGAGAACTAGTACATCAACATCACCTCCTCCTCGCCATACAGGTCTCCCCGCACAACATCAGCGCACATGCGCAGGTAGACCTAGAGCAGTCGGTCGAGTTTGAAAAGTGCGGATGAAAGGGTTGCGCGACGACGAACACGCGCAGGGCTCCGAAGAGTATCATTGGGCAGATAACGACAATTTTTAGTCTTAGAAGGCGTCTCGAAGAGTCTCCGGTAAAGCTCACGATCGATGTATGCTGTAATGAGACTTCGGGTGAACCATAGGATGGTTCTAGTAGGCGTCGTGCATAGTAGAAACACGAAGCTCTAAGCGATATCATTGGTGAGAGACATAGAGCAGTCTTGGACACTACCTCGATGTCGGCGGGAGGCGTCCACTTTGATTCAGGACCTGGGGCGCCTGTCCCTCGATTGCCGCGGAATGAATAGGTAAGGCTGCCCCTTGGGAGGTTGAAACTGAAGGATTGCTGCAACCATCATTCGCCTCCTCGCTCGTGTGTGCATGCCTTGCTCTAGATGTGAAGGGAGGTGGCAGTGGTATTTGTCGCCAACAACCCCACACCCGAGGCCCTTGTCCATTGTTTGCCATGGGATGAGCAGGTGAGGTTGCCACTTGAGAGGTTGGAACCGAAGGCTCGCTGGAATCAATATTCGTCTCCTCAGATCTAAACGGAGGTGGCGGTGTTTCTTGTCGCCTTTCTAAATCATCGAATGGTCTTTCCTCTGTCCTTGCCAAACCTGCGAATTTCTCCGGATCCAACTCTATCAGGAGTGTGGCTTGTCTCCACATCATTCTGGAGGGAACGATGGTGGTCCGATAGGGTGTGGACGTCATAGAGCAATGTTCGTAGAGATGGCCAAGGGCGAACCAACCGATGAATACGAACATCACAATGATGAGAAGCAGGGAGAACATGGTGATAAATTCGATAGCGGAAAGCTCGGCAAGGAAAGTAGGATCAGTGGTGGGATCAGTGGAGTTGCCGGTTGTGTTGAGCAATAATATGTCGTGGAAAACCATGTCGACGTTATAGAGGGATGCTGACTTGTGTACGAGAAAGTGAATGAAAGTGATGCTTGAAAGTGATGATGATGAATGTCAAGAGTTATGTGGGGGAAGAGCTGCTTTTATTCCTCGCTTCGCCAGTCTTCCCTCGCTTTGTGCGATAATCTGTCAAACAAACCACTTTCGCCCCTCCCGAGAACGGTGTGGAGAAGGGACGTAATGCGGAAAGGGAGACTTTCCATGGTGTCAAGTGGCAACCGCCTTGTACTGGTCGAGGACGGAACGCTCAAAAGTGGTACTTTTGTTACTGCCCTGAATGAGGTGCAGGGAAAGTTCAAATGCTTGATGGAAGGCGCTCAGTTTGAACTAATATCGGAGAAAGGTTAAAATAATATGTTCATTGCTGATCAATAACTCGCCTCTGCTCTTCGGTCCCGCGAATCCTCGGACTGCCCATACCAAGTCGATGCTTCTCGAGGGAATCGCCAGGAGCAAGGTAGTGTCAGAGTAGCAGTCTTAAGGACAACAGAGTATATCCAGAGTCGCAGTAACGTGGTGAGATGTCTTCCGCTTGCTCATCATCATTCTCGCCGTTCAATCATTCACTCCTCCACCAGATGGGAGACGAAGCCCACCCTCCCCTCAAATTATCGTTCCCTCTCGCATACTCACGCAATAGTCGGCAAACGAAGATCTGCATATCTTCTCTTCTCAGCACGCTCTTAATCCTTTTTTGGCCCTGTGCCGCAATCTTCCTCCCCCCTCGCCATGTTCTTCCTTTCAGACCGTTTCAATGTACGCTTTTCCAGTGCTTCAGTAGGCTCAGCACCAGCACCGACTTCAATTGCATTGTCGGTGCCCGCATGGTAAGCAACGGGTCCTGACACCCGGCTGCCTTTATTCTTCTAAAAGCTTTAGTTCTTCTAAAAAGTCTCTAGTATTTGATCTTGGGTATTTTCCGAGCGATACAAAACAGATTCCGCTTCTTACGATGTAATAGTATTAGGGGGTGGCTGGATTAAGGGCGCGACTCGTTGCTTCCTGTTTGCCTATATCGGTGAACAGTTTTGCGTATACACTTCGTAGTGCAGCGAAATTCAGCTGCCAGCCTCATACTCCGAAATAGTCCACTCGCGCTCCTGTACAGATAACTAAATGCCCCGGTCACAACTTCCACTAATTTCCCAGCCAAATGATCGATATGGTGGCATTTTGTGCTTTGTTCAAAGTGTGGCATTGATGAGACGCGCAGAGACGCGCACCGACGCGATCGCTTCAGCAAACCAGACTTTAGTCCCGTGACTACAGCTAGCAGGTCCCGTATATCTCTGTCCATGTTAAATTGTATGCGATTAACTATCTGCCTACATTTAATAACTAGGTTATTTAAAAACGTAAAACAAACTGCTGAGCTACGTTTATTGTTGATAGCGGCGTGCTAAAAACTATACGAGGGATCAAGTGTACTGTATAAGTTGCAGTTTGCTAGCTAAAAATGTGTTACCCGCACGTAGTCATGGCTCCGCGCTGACTGTTCGGCATTAAGTACACAGGAATTTCCACTATGTCCACGTACTGTACCTACCCTTGAAATATTACACGCATGATTCCTGCAGGCTCCCAGCTTTGTCTGACTTGCACCGACCTCAACTGGAACTTCGCATAACTCTCGCCATTCCCACTCCTCAGACATAGCTTCAAACGTATCGGCAAACCGTACAACAACCACAGTTTCAGCAAACCAGCATCACAAAATGAAGTCATCTCTCAAAACTCTCCCAATCGAGTTGACGACGAGGGCACTGCAAGAAATGGTGCGAGTGACAAAGTCAAGGCCGCCTGGGGTGTCTTCTGAAACATTGCGCCATCACTGGCATCGCACGAAACGAAATGACTGCCGCAGGTGAAGGCACTGAGAACCTGCGTCTTCTGGCCGAGGCCTTCCGCAACCTAAAGCAGCGTTTCCCAAAGGATGAGCTTGCCTCGCTGTGCCTTCGTGTCGCCGCGCTCATTGAGGGTGCAGATGGAGAGCTCACCGAACCGGACGACTTTCGCTCCTGGAGAGCTGTCTGGGATGCGGCGCTGCGTACCTTCAATGCCATAATAGCGGCGCTGAACGAGTCTCAGCTACCCGTGGATGAGCATCTGGATATCTTTGGCAGTCTCAGAGGCTGTAGCCTGGCATGCGATGTCTTTCTGGCCTTCGCTCAAAAGCTTGCCTCGATGCATATCTTCGGATCCTAGAAGAGATTGACGGTGAGCTTGTCGGCGCCACCCAAGATTGCAACGGAGCATCAATCCGAGGCAGCGGTCACCGAGATAGAAGCTCAAGCCCAAAGCAAGCATTCGAATCTCATCCTCCAGGACGTCATGCAGGTGTCACGTATCATGCCAGAATTAAAGTGTCGAATTGCACTGGTACAATCTTGGAGACAGCATGCCCACTTCACGAGTCCCATCCGCGACTCGCCAGGAAAGTAGCACCAGCTTGACTTCCACATATCTCAAAGAATGCACTTTGCACGGGATTTATGTGCCCGAAAGTCATTTACTCTAGTTTCCCGAGGCCGTCCATCCTGCAATATTAACGCTGACCGAGTCTGCCTTGTTTCAGGGACGTACGTTTCTATATTCGAATACCTGACAGTCCCAGATAGCCTAGTTACATATTATCATCTGGACAACATTCGTGAGGGAAACGCTATTGTGCACTTCGTCGTGCCGGGGAGCTCCAAGTTCCGGTACAGGGGCAGCAACGCGGGGGCCCAGCTCATTCACACAACAAACAATCCATGTGAAGGGGGCGATTCGATATCGCTTCACATCTAGAAGGCCTCTTGGGTCTAGGGAAAGGATGCGCTGGTTGAAGAGCAAGGCTCGGGAGTTTGGTCCGCCCGAGGATGGCGTTTATGACTTTATTGAGCTAAATTCGCAGGAAATTGCAGCCGCGCCCGGTGACTCGGATGATGGTTAATTTACTATCCTGTCTATGGTATCGGAACATATTTCAATTGGCAAAGAATTTCTTTAATTGACACAAACAGGCTGTCCTTCCGTCTTTTGCATTGGCGCCTCAGGCTTGAAAGAGCTCTAGCCGAAGATGACAATGTCTTGGCCCAACTGGGATATGTTGAGTTGAAGGACAGTTTTGGGGGCCCGCTGGCTGCCTACAATACTGACATCGAGGTCGCTATTGAAGATGGAGGAGAACTTAGACGCAGTCCTTTTAGGCAAAGGTTGGTTTTCTCGCCGACTTTTGGGTCAAATTAGGTGGTAACAAATTTAGACAGATCGGAAAGTAAGATCAATGGATACTGCCATTAATATGATTCGAAGCGTGATATAGAGTGGAGTCGGAATCATCATTACATTAATAACTGTTAAAAAGGAGGCGGCAATTTAGTGGCTTAAATACACTAATCCGACAGACTACCGTCGAAAATGAGCTATAAATGTCGATATCGAAATATATCTACCGACTTTGATTCTAGTCTATATTTACAGAAGTTTCATCAAGTGCTGCCAATACGTCATGCGCTGCCACCAGAAAATCCGAGTTATTAGCCAATTACATGAAGAACAAAAGATGCATCCCTTCGGACGGTTACGAATATCATCCGCCACCCCAATAGGTCGGTTATGTATATCTTAGAACTGCTGCGGATATCTTGTGCAACTGTTGCGGACTGGTTACGGAAGTCTCTTGAATTTCTTTGTTAGTCCTTTTGTTCATGCACCATGTATTTAATAAGCTGAGAGAATCTTCTTAAAGACTCTAGCGATTAGTCTCTACTTAGAAGACGAAGTTAACTGCCCAAGTCTTTGAATTAGCTCGGTATTTTCTTAACGCTTACGTGGGATGTGCTAGTAAATAACCAAGCCACCCCCTAACATAAGTAAGCATCTTGAGAGGTATTGTTGTGTAACCGACCTTCGCTTGGGGCTGCCTGTACCCGTAAGCGACATTTTACGCAGTGCCGGTAGTGTAGAAGCAGCAAGCAAACACTTCACTGCGAAGACGGATCTACGGATCTACGGATTCACGGATGTTTAAAAAGCGCCAATCGTTGACCAGCTGTCCGATTCTGGAATTGGTAACTTTAGTGGACCGAAGCAAGCATTGATCCGGGGTTCCCCTTTGCTTTGCGGGGTAACAGTCTTATTTATTTTCATCATGTCAGAATTGTAGGAATGTATCCCTGCCAAAGAAATAAGCTTAATATGCCGTTCACGCATACTTGGTCCTGCTCCCTGACTCTGTCCTGTCGTGCCCTGTGGAATAGTTCATTAACCCATATTCCTAATAAACTTAAATAGGACGATCACATCTCGACCTTGACTTGCACAAGCAGCATTAAAATGACTTGTACAAGAGGAGTACATGTGCGTGCTACCATGTTCGTACATCAAACTTTCGAGAATTACGAAGTAAAATATATGTAGTTTCCCGTTGTAGACTTCTCTACAGATTTGTTAACCGAACATGGCTCCAAAAACGCCTAACCGCTGTCTCATTCACTCAAAGCGTTCTCCGAATATATAACCACTATTATACAGCTCGTTGGCCTCAGACGAGGATAGCTGGAGAGCTTGCAATACCTTGAACTACGATGCGCCTTTGTCTGAGGCAATTAATTACCTCTACTAAGACTGCAGGCCGTCGTCCAATTCTTATAACACCGATCCAACAACAGCTAGTTGCCCATGCCTCCTTTAATCGCAAATAAGGTCTTAAATTGTTGAACTGGCCTTACTGAAGCGTCCTTTGCTGCCTGCCCGCCCTAGTATTATTGGAATCTAGGCAACCTTACAGTGACTAGGAATACGATCACTATTGACTGACGGAGGCTGCGATACCACATACAGCACCATAGGCAGCGACTTGATTAGTAATCTATTTTCATGTATATGAAGCAATCGTACCTCTCAGATGGCGGAAATCAAGACGGTTAAGGCAACTCTTGGAGACGATCGTCGGTTCGACATAAACCCGGCGAACAAATTACCTACCAGCTTAGAATTAACATTTGTAAGAAATCTCCTATCGTTGCCTTTGAGAAGGAACGCTATTTTTGACAAGCTGCAACTGAGATGCCACTTTTTACACTCTTACACTTAAGTACAGGGAGAATCGTTAGGTATAAGCTCAAATACACGAGAATTCAGAAGATTTGAAGTAAGACCGAATCATATGGACGGACGAAGCTTCATTCTGTTGCCGCGGTAGCCAGCTCATTGTCCTTTATAACTGGCTGACCGGAGGAGAAGTATCTACCTGAATGCTGTGTACCAAGAGTTTAATGACTTCTTATTGGTTATTATCTGGGGGTCTATATCGGATAAAGGAAAGGGGCGTTGGTAATATGGGATAGAGAGAATTGGGGCACGATTGGCTGACAGATGTATATACGATATATTTTACCCGAAACACAACAGTTTAAGATGTATAATGAGGTTTACTTATGAGAATCAGCCAAGCAATTATTATGGAGGACGGAGCTGAGATGCATACAGCTTTAGTACATCGGGTAGCTCACTACCACATAGCTGATTAACTACTTCGGCGACCAGCTAACTCACCAGGTTTAAATCCTATTGAGAATATATGGCGAAGTCTTGAATATCGGGTACAAAATAGGTTCCCCAAGACACGAATGCAACATGCACAATATATACGAGAGGAATAGGACTGCATTCCTTTACAAGACATTCAGAAATACTACTGGAATATGAGGAAGAGGTGTCTAGAGGTCTTGGAGGACACACGAAGTATCGAAATTTTATAAAGCATACCTTATTAGGGAATCACATGCGGATTACTATGTAAATCTCGTAGATGTAGTGCACGGACATGGCAGCCCGCACATGTACCCCACTTGTACACAGAAATTTTATGGAGGAGCATCAAGTGCATGTACAAGGGAGTAACATTTACGGGTTGCCACCCCACCCCCCCTGTTACTTCTCTTAAATGCTAAATGCTGATTGGTCCTCAAGAGATTTTTCCTTAAAGGACGACAGGGAAGGGGGCAGTCCATATGTGTAATCCCCTTGTACCCCTATCGCGCACGGTCACTGATAGGGGGTGTTCAGCCCGTAAGCGTCACCCCTTTGTAATGTGTAAAGTGGACCAAGTGTTTCAAGATCGTCAATACCTTGCAACTACCGCTTTTACCTAAACCAATAGCGTAGCATGGTTGGACATTCTTCAACTCTCAGAAGCCTTGCGAATACTCTTGCTGATAAAGTGAATAACGGTGACCCTTCCGACCGTAAAGTTTTCTGGGTGCCTTTATGACGCGAGGAGCCATTACTTATGGAATCTCGTTTGAGATTGCCCTATTGCCAACACGTTCTCATTCTACTCTTTACCAAGCTCCTTCGACCTCAATCGTGCGGACTGCAACTTAATCCGTCCATTCTCCGTCCATCAAAGTGTACTCCACAATCTCAACATCATGGGGACAATTATTGGCGCCATGCCGCCACCGTCTGGAGTTACGCCTAGTTTCTACGGACCGTTGGATACTATACAACGGAAGATTATAGACACTTTCGTAATTACATTGGCAATAGCTACTCTTACCCTTTGTTTACGTTTCTACACACGTGGGTGGATTGTGGGATCGGTTGGGCTTGATGATTGTAAGTTTCCTCTAAGGTTCTTCGGAATCTTATTTAACAATACTAATTATATACATAGATGCTGTGGGCGTGGCATGGGTAGTAGCTTCTTTCAAGAATTGCACATAGATAAGGTCCTAAGCCTTTGCTAGATATTAGCTGTGGTGTTCTTTGGTCTTAGCTTTAGATGTGAGTATTTGTGTGAGCAGTAACGCTGTCTTTAATCCGAAGTCCTTTTGAATTTTACCTTGAAGCTAATGAGACCTGTAGCTATTCACTTTGGGTTTGGTAGACATCTCTGGGATGTCCCGGCATCGGAATTTAAACAATATTTGAAGGTAAAGTGCTAGAAATATATAATTAAGCCAATTCGTTTCTGGTGGAATAAATTAACATTCTATTCCCAGCTCGTAGCTCCAGCATCGTGCGTATATGTCTGGACACTTACAATAACTAAATTGTCTCTCTTACTACTGTACGACTTCAGCAACACCATTTTCGATCGCTGTTTCACTAACAAGCGTTCCTAGATACCAACGCCTCAACCCGCACCGGCTGTTTCGGTTTTGTGTTTACGCCGTAATGTTCATTCTCATTGCTTATACGGTCTCTGATACTATCATCGTCGCCGCCGGTTGCAGCGCAGTTGACTCTACGAAAGGCGGATGCCTCAATACCCTTTCAATCACGCAATCCATTGTGAATATTATCTGCGATGTGCTTATCATGATCCTTCCTATCCCCCTGGTCTGGAGCTTACAGTTACCCATCATCCAAAAAATCTTATTAGCTCTTGTCTTTGCTAGCGGCTCAATGTAAGATCCCCTGTACGCTCCAACATGAAATTTCAACTTAAAATCACCTTTTTGGCAGGGTCGTTATCGCCAGCAGCATTCGTGTCAAATATATATTACAGTTGAGGGGGGTCAAGGACGTAACATATATCGAAGGCAACGCGGGGTTGTGGAGGTAAGTACTCTCCACTCTGTTCTTCTGTCCTCGCGTCTATTCTTCCACCCACCTAAGCCAACTGGAAAAATTTCTGATCATCTTAGCAGTGCTGTCGAAGTTAACGTTGGCCTTATATGTAATTGCATGGTTGTTATGAAACCTTTCTTCCGCCGCCACCTGTCCGGCTTGCTAGGCTCACCAGGCACCAATTCCACCCACGCGCCCCCCTTTTCCGGAATCGGCTCACAATCCTCACGCTTTAAGAGAAAATCTATCCCACCCTCTTACCGACTCGGTTCCATGGACCGCTTCACGCATCCGGGAAACGGAGGATTGCAGGTTCCACCTAGGAGCATTAATGTTAGTCAAACTTTTAGTGTCGTTCGGCACAAAGCAAATGGGGACTTTGATACGGAAAGTACGGAGGATATGATCAAAGACGCGGTGCAGGGGAGTTTGCGAGAAGGAGGCGAGGTAGTTTAATTTGGTTCTAAATTCTACTTCAGAAGAGTAGCAATTCTAATAGTAGTTGTTATGGATGAATCCGCAACAGGTTATAATGCCGATAAGGATCCGGATTCCAAGGACAGGAAGAGGATCGGGTTATAGCATGGGTGAATAACATAATTGAAAAACTCGCGAGAGTAAGGATTGCGTGATAGGGCTAGAATGAGTGAATGTATACAGATTAACAGATATAGGATAAGTAAATCTATACGGATTTGCTAATTAACTAAATTATATAAAGAAGTTACGGGTATAAAGAGAAGAACATTCTCTTACAAATTCCCTTCGTCCCCTTATAGTCAACTATCCTTTTCTATATAGTTTCTTAAACGCAATCTATACCCGCCTTATCCGCAACCTAGTTTGTATAACAAACTCTTCAGACTAGCAGGTCTCTGTAAGGGAAACTATATACGCTAACTACTAACTATGGGACCTTGTATCGATCCTACTTCCTCCGTATACACAACATACCCATGTAGGTCTAAGTACCTTCTGTTGAACTGACCTGATTAGTGCTGATTACTATTGATTACTATTAAGTAGTGCTGATTAGTGCTCATACGTTCTTTGCTATACTTTTTATGTATATATAGCCTCTTCTATCATTAAATAATAGACAAGACATTCACTCCAATCCTTCCTTCCAAAGAGTTCAACACCTCCCAAGCTCCTCTAGCCCGGAAGTTTCCAAGGGGTTGCTCTACTCCCGTAATGCTTTAACTATCGTTTACAAGAAAAAATCGAAGATAATATCTTAATTAGGCACCGAATCAGGTACGGCTTCGTCTAAACCTCTAGCATTAAAAGAGCGCTCTTAAGGGTTAAGTAGAACTAAGTAAAGTTTAAGAAAGAAAACATCAAACTTTATAGGATGGAACTATAAGTACTATCAAAAATAATCACAGAAACCGAGAATAACAAAAAAAAATATATTTTATAAAGATTCTCATTTTATAGTTTATAAAGATCTAAGACTAAGATACTAAAAATAGTGAGAAATTACTAGGGCTATTTCCTAAATAAACTAAAAAATATAAAGAGCTATTACTATTAAGTGTTAAATTTTAGCCTATGCTTAAGTAAAAGACTTATAAGTATTAAAGGCGTAATATAAAAGAATCTAAAAAGATAATAAGTATATAAAAATTTACTATTTAGTGTACTATTAAATAGTCTAGATTTCTTGTATTAATAACAAGTGTTAAATACATAAAGAGAAAAAGAAAAGCATTAACATTTACCTTATACGAAAGAATAAAAATTTAATCGCAAAGGCAATTTAACGCAATAGTGTAATTCGGTAAGAGCTATTACCGATAGAGAATTATATGGGCTATCTAGCCTACACGCTAGGAGAGAGCTTACTAATAGAATGCATTAAATGGAGACTATAGTATAGGTGTATTTAACACAAGTGTCGAAAACACAAGGCTTGAAAAGGTAGCCTTCTGCTCGCTCGAGAGGTGCGCTTCGAACTGAGAAATAGCTTGCGCTAGGCGAATTTCGGGCTTTGGTGAGATAATTCAATTAGTTGAAGTACCGCCTATTAGTGATGCTAAGCTAAATACGTTATCGATTTGTTCTCAATACCAATTTTAATATTTAAACTCCATATCTACAATATATAACCCCACTACCAAAATATTAACGTAGTAAGTCGTCGATAGTAGATATCTAAAATTGCGTCTAAACTGGGTGAGTACCGAGAAATGATCAACTAGTCTGTACGCATATGAAATGTCGACAGACGAGAGTTCGTGGGCGAGCAATTGCCCACCTGAGCCCAATTAACTGTCAAACGTCATTAATTGGTTTTGCAGCCCTGCCTTCAATAACAACGTCACTATGCCAGCAAGCTTTCAGGCTTTTAAAGTCCGTTAGGGCGAAGGTATGTAAATGCTCCAAAATGGCTGAATTCGGTCGTGGCGTGGAATTTGGTGGATTCCATGCCGTGAGATGAGTGGAACATGATAAGACACTTCAGAACGTCAATATTCCTCTTCATCACCTTCCATATCTTCATCGCCTGCGTCATCGCCTTCGTACACTTCTTCTTCTCCTTCCTCATCTTCCTCATACCCGCCTTCTCCAACATCCTCTTCTGCGCTACTTCCACTGCCTTCACTTTCTCCATCGCTTCCCGGATCATAATCCTCCTCCTCTTCATCCTCCTGGTCCTGCAAGAGTCTCTCCGCCTTCTGTAATTCAGTCTCACCGTCCTCGTCATCATCCTCCCCAGCGGCGCCCACGCCATTCTCCACTTTTGCAGCTGGCGGGTTAATATTGAGCTTCTTAGCTTTCCTCTGCTCCGCCATACTTGCGTCCTGCAGCTGATGCTTCTTGATATACGCGTCAATGCCCGCATAATCCACTTGATCAATCATTGAAAATTCGAATTCTTGGAGTTTCAACGTGTCAGTGGAGTTTGAAACGCCAATGTTCAGATTGAACGTGCGTTGGAGAACTGAGGTGTAGGAGATTGAGTTAATACTATCGAAAGAAAAGTACGCGAGTGGTTTTTTGAAGGCCCAAAGAATGCCAATAGATGTGAAGAACAGGTAGCCTGGTTCCAGTCAATAAAAATTGCATCACGCCCACAACTCAGCAAGGGCGCTACACAAAATTGGATGGGCATACCTTCTTTGCTTCCCCGAAATGCTTTGACATGAAAGGCTTTCTCTCCTTTCCTGTGACTTTGCACGATGGCACTGACGAACTCCTTCTCATCCGGGAACACCACCGTCTTTCTCAATCCTTGCTTTGCTAGGAGACCATTTATAGTCTTTGCGATGGGCATAGGCCCAGGATCGACACCCTCTTGCATATCTTTCCCTGTAGCCTCTGCAAATGTCCAGACAATGGGATCGGGGGGGGTGATAGAATCTGGAACAGGACTGACACCGTCGCCATGCACCGGCATGACGATGAAATTATGCTGGCGCTTGGCCTTTTCGGGAAGTGGGAGGCAGAATATTTGCTCTAAGGAAATTTGTACCGTCAGCCATTGGCTTCTTCCAGAATGGACACTCTAGCAGTATATCTTTGTTAGGCGGGAATGTAGTGGACTTGCCAACATTTCTCCAAGCAACGCCAAATTCTACCGTCCCGGTGCTTGGGTTAATCGCCCGGATACCCCCTTCCTTGACACCATTTCCGCCCGTCACCATCTCCAGCATCAGCTTCTTCCTCAGCGGCAACGAGAAGCTAGTGTCTGCGCATTTCCAAGACGCCTGCACCGCAGCATCGGCCCATGTGCCTGATATAGATTTCGCTGCTGCTGCTCCGTTCTGAGCCCCTTCGGTGTTTTCTAGTTTCCTTTTTTTGGCTGCAGGCTCCCCGTTGACAACTGTGGATTGGATATTGGAGTGATTGAGTATGTAGGCTGAGATGTCGCGGAAGAGAAGGCTGTGGGAGGGATATTCGTCTGTATTGCATGTATATTAGATTGCGATTTGGAGCTTGGGGACTAGGTGAAGCCTATGAGGTAACTTACCTATGGCATCGTGGACTCGCTTCCTAAGTTCGACGCTGGCTGAGAACGCGAGGTCGATCTCTGGTGAGTGCATTGCTACTCGTGTGACCGGTTGGGGCTGGGAGGGTTCAGATAAAATATGTGGCAATTGGTGATGCGTGTTTAGTGTTGTGAGTTGGAACGCGGCGCGGTGGCGGAAGCGAGGCGCGACCTTGGCTCGTTTCTTACCCACCTGTTTCACCACAACACCGCGGAGACCTACTACTAGCTATCCTGCCTTAGATATCATCATTCATTCTTTCTTCATGCGAAATTCAAATTAAATATTTGCAATTCCGGGGGAACTATACCCAAGGCCAATGGGAGAAAAAGACCCTCGTCCTCACACTCCTCGAACGTATCTTATGATACAAAAGGTTCCTCTCACTGACTGCCACTTGTCGAAAATTATCAGATATCCTATCTTAACTAGGGCATGGAGAGGGACAATTCCATTTTTATTTCAATTTCATGTACTTTTGCAAAGGTTACTTCGTCCTCTCTCTGCGACTCCACTTGTTTTACCGGAGAGTTCGAACAATAACCAAGTCGACATCCGGAGTATTTCCAGTCTTTCGTACTATTGAATTCCAAAGCTTTCCTCGAATCGGAGAGACAAGACCTCTGCTTGTCATGGCATCTTCGAATGACTTCACATGCCTTCTCCCTCGTCGGATAACCAAAAATATCTTTCCAGGAGCATAGAGCCGTTCTCTGGAACCTATTCAGGCTGCGGACGAACTCGCGCTTTTCCAAACTATCGACAGCCTGCTAGGTATTGCACTTCCTAGAATGGAACAGGGTGATTGGATCACCACATACTCTCCCTCCCGACAACATGGCAACCCTCACCGCTTCATCACACCTGCCTGCATCTATAGATTTGTACGTGGCGGAGCCTGACCTCGCAAGAAGGTTGACCTGCAAAAGTTTCTGCAAAAGTTTTCTCTCGTCTCATTGGTAGTTTTAGACTATGAGGCTTTGTTTCCCCTCCAAAAAAGAGGCACGGAGTATGCTGTGCCGCTCTACTCCGCGTAGAGCCGGCAAATTCTAACTCGCAATGTCTTACGGGATGACAGTCACAGTGCCCTGCGACAGGGCATTCAATACACTGGAAATTCTTCGATCAATCCAGCCGCGCTGGGTGTTGGCGAGAAATCTGGTGGAAATCAACTCTTTCGCGCGCTCGTGTCTGCGACGGAATACCTCCTGATTATCAGGCTTCCCTCCAAGCTAAGCGTCATCCAAAGGCATTATAAAAATGCTCTGCAAGTGTACTCAATCTCCATCTATGGCTCGCTCCTGTCCAGCCAACCATCGAAACAAGCATTTGCCTTGGCACGCTAACTATGTGACGTTACCGTAGATAATTGGACACCCGCCGCGCATCTATCCTACCCATCTCCGAAGACTCACTAGCAACGTCTACGACTGTAGCATAGAATAACCTCTGAAGATATTCTAAATTTAGTATTCGAAACAAATCGACAAAGTAAAAGCTCCGCCATCGCTTCTTAAGTCCTCGCACCATTGCACTCAAGACTGCTGCGGTGTTGTTCAAGCCCCCCAAACATGGGGCGTGGGTTGCTACGCCTCTCCCCTAAGACTACGATGCGGCACAGCACCGTGCTTCCTTGAGCACACAACGAATTCCTGAAGGGCTCGAAGCGCCAGCCCTCAAATTTTCACGCTTTACTCTATCGAAGCAACGCTCGCTGAGCCATGATCGTAGTTTCGAGTGCTGTCTGCACTGTGCCTCCTTTTCGGAGGTGCCTCATTAACCGAGGAAAGCACAAGTCAAAAACATATATTCTAATTATCTCAGTCCCTGGTCATATACTATTACTGTCTTCTTTTGCTTTTCTGCGTCACTATCGTTGCCATCCGAGATAAATCAGATCATTTTCTTCATCCTTCGACGTTCGGCTTTCCGAAATTTTCCAATCATGGTTGTCGACGTCAGCTGCAGGATTGTTTTTAGTGTTGTTCTATTGGTTCTCACTGGCGTCTCTGTAGCTGAGGTCGCACTGAAATGTATGACTTTGGATTTCATCGCCTCGGGATCGAACGAGGGGTTCATGATCGTCAACACCACTTCGCAAGCACCCATTGGCTTACTCCAAATTGTCCCGTACAATGTAAGCCAGGGCCCTGCTAAGCTAGCTATTGCGGCTGGAATATTGGCCGTGTTGGTAGGATTCGTCTTCATCGTCTATTTAATATCTCATCCATGGAATCACCTCCACGTAAGATGTTCTTCCTGAATTCTTCTCACTTCACTTCTTTTTGCATTCCATATGGCGACTGACACCTGGTCCAGACACTTAGTTCATCTTCTCGACGCAATTTCGTCGTTGTCTTCCTGCTCAACGCGGTCAATATCACTGTAGCCATGATTGTACTATTCGTCAAACACAGAACTTCTTCACATTTTAATCCAAACGGCCTCGGGACAGACGACTTTTACTACGCTGGAGTCTTCGATTTGGAAACGTGGACCTGCGAAGTGAATCGCTTCCAAGACACAACCCCTGAGCTTGATTTCAGCCATACAATTGATTTATATGGCAAGCAATGTGCCCTCGAGCGTGCTGGACGATGGATGATGATTCCGCTCATGGTTGTTTCTCTTGTAGTGGCTGGCGTCGTGATCTTCCAGTTTGTGATGTTGAAACGAGAGCGGAATATGTCGGAATCGCGGGAGGAGGGTTGTGAACTGGACGACCACGGTTGCCCTTTGCATGAGCATTGAGCTCTTCCTTTCATTTCCTCTTTGGGGTCAAATTATTCTCAAAAGCTCTTTGCTACGTACAGTTTTTTATATTTTACATCAATCATAACCGCTTGTTAGCAATCATTGTCAAGCTGGTTTTGATAAACCTTCCTCCATCCTGAGATTTCTTTATTTACATCACTCTCGGCTATTGCTTTGGTTCCTACTTTTTTCCTAATCTGTCCGAATTATATCGTACTTACATACCAGCTTAGCATGAACTATCGACCAGATCAAGCCGATACAGGTTGTCCCACTTCTGCGCCCTTCCTTATGGTGAGCGGCGTCGGTACAACAGCAGACTTCACACAGTTCCCAATCGCAATCACCGAGTTCCGGCAAACGGCCTAGAACTTCGATATCGTCATTGGCCGATTTCATTTTCTCCTGCCCTCGCATCTGCCACCCTCGCAATCCACGCCCTCTCAAGCTTCTAAACAATGCGGCCAGCCCCCCATTGCCGGTAGGCCATCGGGATTCAGAGCAAAAGTTACAGAACAGACGCCCCTACAACGTTCAAAAAGATCGGATCCCTTGTTCTGGCTCCTCTGCCATCGAATGATTTCCACGAATCGCCGGGGGACCGTGGAGATGTTTTCAACTTTTCAACTTCACCATATACAACTCCAAGAGTGGTGGTATGAGTGTCGCTAGATCTCAATCATTTTCTCCGGCGCTGACAAATCGTCATTAAGAGCAATACATTGACACTGAAAGCCATCATGAGTCTGACGGTTCAAGGAGTGGGGTGAAAGCGTACGGATCGGATAAAGTATAGGATGTCTCCGGGGCCGAAGAAGAGATGGTGGTGCCGGAATTTGAAGAAGAATCAGATGCACCTGGAGCAGAAGAAAAGACAATCGCGCCACACCCAATGTGCGATACTAGGCTAGGCAATAAGTGTGAACGAGATACGTAAGGTACAAGAGCATTATGAATGATGCAAGGCTACCTTTATAATTTCTATGGATGTTTCTAACTTCTCTTTGCTATTTACTAACTAGTCTCGGCTCCTCTCATGCCTAGTCCGTTCAGTGGATTCTTACATTCTGTCGGCTATCACGGCCACAGCTCAAGCACCACCACACTAGCCACTGCATCAGGCCTAGTAATAGGGGTATGATTACTCTTCCTCGATAGTATATAGATAGGATCTTCCTGCTCTTTCAATCGACAGAGTTCTCTTCTTTAATATATCAGCACTTTCCTCAGCTGACAGCTATGAGCCCGGATGCTTACCTGACTGCATTATGTCTTTGAACAATTCTTCCTGCAATAGTCCTAAATAGGCCGTCGGTGTATCGTTCGACAAACATCGGAAACGACGCCAATCGACTTGTCGTTACTTATGCCGTTGCACACACCTGTCGTCCCATTGTTCTTATTATCGATCAGCCTTTCAAGTTTTTTTTGAGAATCTTCCTCTTCTTCCCACACGAGGTTAGAACAGAGTTCTTATCTTATTAGCAATCTATCAAGAGATTGGTCCTTATTCGACAAAGCACGACTCCAGCTTGGCTCTCTACAACACCAGCAGCCACAAACATTGCCTCTACCGAGAGAGGCTCTGCAGCTCTGGCCCGGCTTTATAACTCCGCCACAAACATTGCCTCTATCGAGAGAGGCCCTACAGCTCTGGCCCGGCTTTATAACACTGCCATACCAATTGCCTCTACCAAGAGAGATTCAACGACTACGGCTCCGCACAAATACATACCAGCAGCCAAACCCATCGTCTCTTCCGAGAGAGGTCCTCTAAGTCCTTACATATATATAAGGCACGACTACGGCTCCGCACAATGCACGCCTGCGGCCACTAACGCTTCCTCTACTAAGAGAGGTTCTACAACTCTACAACGATTGACACGGTCTTTGGAAGAATCTTTACGTGCATCTTTAGTACGATCTTTAGAACGAACAAATCCTCAAGCTAAGGGGATGTGTCGGCTGGAGACTTTAGCCCTCGTATTCGTTTTACTCGGTACTAGTAGGGGGAAATGCACCTTCTCCTATATATACTGCCACCTTCTAAGCAATACAATCCTCAGACTTCTCTACTACCTTAATTTTCCAGTTTACACATTCTTCCCCCGAAGAGACTATCCACCCCAATGCTCACAATCTCAAGTCAATTTCCATTGCAATCTGCTTCTTCTGACGGCTCCTCAGAGACCCTCGTATTGACCAATGTCAGTTTTTCTGCTCTATATATTCGATGGAGGCAGAGCGCTACCTGACAGTAACCAAGAAATTCCTAGTATGAAGAATGATTCAATAGCCAAGACCGAGCGTCTTTGCCAGAATGATTGCCGGAGGCGTAAACAATATTGAATAATGGCATGTTTAGAAAATCTGCAAACTTGCAACCAAACCAATGCACCTCCCACAGGGGTTTCATCACTCTTCCAGCAATAGCCCTGCAACCCGTTCGACAAAATAAAAAATGGCTAAACGGCAAAATCCACACCTCCATTCCAAAACAGAAGACCAAACCAGCCATAAAAACATCCCTACCCATCTTCCAGAGAACCTCAACGACCTATTCCATTCGAGAAAGGTGCACCACGGGTAGATAAAGCCCTCTAAAACGCTTTCCCCGCCATTCGGAGGTCGAGGAATTAAGAGATCGATCTCAATTTCCAGAAGAGGCCTGATACTTGTGCACGTTCTGGAGGGGGCAGCGGCCTCGAACGCACTCTGGTTCAAAGAGGTCGCGAGTGTAAATGTTCCCAGCGACGGCAATGAATTCGACTCTATGACTTCTGTACGACTCGATCGTGTTGTATTCCGGAATCGGTACCTTCATTCGATGCAGGCAGTTTTACGAGGCCAGGTATCTTCCATATGCCCTCGGCTAGCTTTAGCTGGATTAAAAGTTCTTATTTCGCCATTCTATACACCAGCAATTTTCGCCGAAACAGCATCGAGAGTGCGATCCTCGATACTGGCACTGATTCAGACCACCGAGATAGAGAGGCATGAGAAGATATGATCATGGACATCCGCAGCTGGGTGAATAATTCGAACGGTGCCGCTGACGGGAAATGCAGCAGCAGCGATGTGTACGGCTACAGAACCTATGTGACCAGATCTCTTCTCACCGCATCCCCAAAAGCAGTCATCCATATTGCCATGGTAGACTTCTTGGAAAGTGTAAGGCCTGGCTAGTCAAACAAATGTCTTGCAAGTTGCGTGAGGCGATCTGGCGACCCCGAAGTCACCGACATCGAGGATTATAACCAGTAACTTATCTACCAAGTCGCCTAAATATGTCGAAATATCTCATGTGGTATTCTCAGCTTCATACAGCATGGTGTTTGACGATGAGGTTATTGTTGACGTGGTGACTTGGGAAAGATCTAGAGCGGGTTCGCCCAAAAACATCGCCACGTAGCTCATGGTGTCGTTCGTTTCCTGCGGTGTTGTAACCAACTATAAGGCTAGGTGTTGGATTGCGACTTGAGAAGACCCCACAGCTAGGTCGATTGAGGGTATCGAAAAGTTGCCCATGATGTTGTGGACTTCAAAAGCTGCCATGCCTGACGGCGAGGCTGGGTTTGACGTCGTGAACTGGGAAGAACTTCCGGCAAGTTCGCGTTCCGCGTCCATCGGTGACAGGTTGTCGATCGACTGCACTGGAAGCATGCGGCTAGATCAAGGTTAGTGTCGGAAGCATCAGCATCTGAATGAAGGGTGAGCCGGATGCAGCTCGCGTTGTAAGAACTCATGCACTACACCACTCAGCTATCCCAACACACCAAAAAGGTAAATGAATCTTCAACCAACTGCTGAATATATTGGGTAGAACAATATGTGTGCTCTAACAGCAATACAAAGAAACGTAGCACGCCTGAAACGTCATGGAAGTCGGTGTAGATGTACGGCTTTGGGCGGAAGACGGAAGAGATTTGATGTCCATGTGACATGGTGGGAGGCAGAAATTTTAAGCAGCAAGGCCCTGTGTGTATTATGGGTGACATTGGTGATTATCATCATCACCATCATCATCGTGATCGATTGCGATTACTCAGATAGTAGAATGCAGTCCGATGAAAGCATTCACTGCAAGTCTTCCAAGAATCCACGAATCTATTGGCTCAGGAGTCAAGATGCGTCATGAGCCACATGTGAGACTGCCAAATTGGGACAACTTCGAGACAGAGGTGCGTACATTGCCAAACCGCGAGCCGTGAGTGCCCACACCGCATTCCCGAACCTTCGCAACATCATAAAACCATTAGACGCCAGCGAATTAAGACTTTGGATCCCTCATCTCCCTTAATTTCACCCATCATGCTCTAACCTTCAAATTGAACTCACCACAACTCCACTTTCGCCAACCCCGAACACTCTACCACTCCAAAGAATGCTGCTTCATTCCTCCTGCTTCCCCGCCAGGCGACTCCAAGGCAGCCGAACCATCCAAATCTCTGCAGACTAAAACGTCCATCAGCCTCTGTTCCATCCACGTTAGAACAAAGATACACTACACACCTTGCTCGGCCCTCCAACACTCACTGCTCCTCCCCTCCTGCCTTGAACCCGGTAAAATCTCTCTCCCAGCCATCTTTTCCAACCTTAGATGTGCCTTCAACAACGGCAGAAATGCCGGTTCGTTTGACAGCGGTACAGATAATAATTCCAGATACCTTTGCTCGAGTCCGTTCACCCAGTTTAGGAAATCTTGCTCGAGAGCGGTGAGTAATGTAATTTTGATGGTAGAGGAGCTCTTAGAGTATACGTCACAGCGGACCGAGCTCTGCGACGCGGAGATGGGAAACACGGTCAAAGAAAGCCAGATTGGGGTTTTGGCAATGGTCTTGAGCGTGGTAAGCGGAGATAAACTCAACTTGTCGTCTTCGCGAATAGCGTCGCTGGTGCCGCGGAACATGAGGAGGTACGCGAAGATGGAGTTCGATATCCCCTGGGCGGGTTTGAGGCTCTGGTAATTGATTATTTCTTGTGCTGCCCGAATTAACATAATGCAAATGGAAGATTGCGTGTTGAAGAATCGAGAATGGTGGGATCTCACCCGAAATTTTCCAATTGAATTCACCCCGAGCATCCCAACCCGTAAGCCATGTGTTTTGCGCTGTGATTTCATGTTGTGCAGTGAAACTTACAATCTCCTCGCAGCTCGGAGCCTCAATGGTCTCACTGGCGTCAAGGTTGACATGTACGAATCCACCCCTGTCTGTACAGGTATGGATCTTGAAAAGACCATTTGCAGATCTGTCAAAGCCGTCGATCCCGTCGAACTGGGGAGCTTTGACAAGATTACCTCTCGTGTCATAGCTCCAGCCATGGTACCTGCACCCGAGAACGAGAGAAGAGCCAGCGGCTTTCCTCGTGACTGTATAAGCTCGGTGGCGGCAGACATTGTGAAAAGCGCGAGCAATATTATCTTTCCCGAGAATGATGAAGATTGGAAATCCTGCGAGTTCCATTGACACGTAGTCTCCGGGTTTCGTGAATCGGCTGCGATGTGTGACGCAGAGCCATGTCTGCCAGATTAGTCACGGCTGTGAGCTAGGACTAGGACTGGGCGGGAAATTACCTTGCTGAATATTGCTCGTCGTTCAAGCATGAAGAGCTTGTTGTCAGTCCACCATCCTTCGGGCAAGTCGGGCTCTTTGGAAACTTCCATTGTTGGTCGATTATGGTTGGAGAATATCAGAGGCTCTGCGGATGGACTCATGTCGAGAATGCGGCCCGAACCAATTGCTCAATACGGTAAAGTTAAACTTTAGCTCAACCACTTGGACTAAAAAGAAATGGGCAGTGCACAGAAAGTATAGAACGGAGGCAAGGCGGAGATGAAAGTTGGCTACGCAATCTTCAACCGTTCGCGTCGCTTTTCTACGCTAATTCAGAGAGCAAACACCAGGCTTCAGAGTTCAATCATTGATAAGGCTGACTTTGCCAAGATTCCAGACCTGGCCACAGTGTTGATATCTTATCAAAAAGTGGAGGATCAAGGGTGGGAATTGTTGGGTATAATGAGTCGGGCATTAGAGACCCGGTATATAATGAAAACATGTTCACTGTCGATAGTAGTGGCTTTGAACGGAAGCAGACTAAGAGGAAAATGATAGTACGAAAGGAAGCGGATTACCTGTTTGGGATAAAGTTTCCGCGTTGCATGAATCCGCGGGGTTTACTCCACACGCAGATCACAATCGACGCTATGATGATAAACAACAGCTTGATTAGCAGTTTATAACCCTGCAGAATCCACCCACGATCATTATCCTCCTCTCAGCCTTCAACTGTTGTCTCCGTCTGATAGGAAGGCTATAGATAGAAAACCCTGTGCCATGTTCCGGCTCCGCTGTAACAGTGCATGTTCCTATGAAGTTGCTGGTTCCACGAGATTTGAGCGTGCCACGTGGTGACTGTTGTTAGGAGTTGTCATAGTTGGGAGTTGACGTCTCTCGCTCTCATGCTGCAAGCAGACAAGGTCGAGCACGCGTTGCTGGTAAACTTTGATTTGAACATCAACCCCTGACTCAATCATGCCAATGCGGAATAAACTCACAAGCAACTCCGGTTTCTTTGACTGGATTTAGTATTCCTTCCGTGTAAACTCCTTTCTCCAGATTCTCCTGGGCCTTCTCGCAGAGCTCGTAGTCCTCCATTGCAACCTGCCTTACAAATTTGAAATAATCTTCAAACTTGTTGCCGGTTTCTTTGTGGTAGTAGTCGAATTCCATTCTGGTGATGCCGGGCTTTTCGGTTGGGCAAACCCTGAAGGATGACATTCCTCCGCCGTAAACATTCAACGTGCAGTTTGGAAAGAAATAGAGGAATAAGCCATCTTCACGCTTCTTCGGATCCGCAATATGCTGAGAGAAATTCTTGTGGTTGTATACGGTGTAGAACGTTGGCGGATAGTAAATGGAGAACAACGGATGAGTATATTGGCAGTGCAAACATTCTTGATACCCATCGACCCTAAAGCAGTTAGAACAAATGACTATGCACTCGTCTCAGGGCAGAACTACATCGTCTTCCAGTTGAATTTGCCTTCATACTTGATGCTTCGGCGATATGGCAGCTTGGTGAAGTCCACGGTCGCGAGGAGAGGCTCGAGATCAGGAAAGAATTCATGAAATGAAGGCGCGTTTTCTGATATAGTAGAGAATAATAATCCGGTATCGGTAAGATAACTTCTGAGCTCGATGTCCTATATGCAATGAGCCGCGCTCGCAGCACTATTGATTGACCCTTGAACCACATGGAAGAACTGACGTCTTGCCCAGCGTAAACATTGATATCTCGAGGGTCCTCAGAATTCCGGCAGACTGTCAATTTGATCTGGGCAATTTCGTATTCCACTTTCTCGCCGATCGTTTGAAAGCGAGTTACGGGTCCCAGTAAGTACCACGCCTTACGTATGGATTAGAGTCCTATGTTGAAGGTTGTCTCTAGAGATTAAACGCACCTTCAGAAATACTGCGCGTCTCTCAAGTTGGTAAAGAGGTGGACTACAGTACCATGAGGCGGGAAGGGTTTTAATGAAGGAGGCCATATTGGCAATGAGACCACAATACAAATTGGAACAAGAGCAGGTACAGGATAGTAGGTATCTCTCGTCAACAACTTGGAATCGGATTTCAACGTCGTAGTCCATGAAGATATCAATACTGACAGAACGCATTCATTAGGGAGCCGAAAATGGATAAATCGTCCCAAGTTTTCCATTTGTTCCAGTACCTGCATATATGTGTCATACTAATGCAGCATTACGCGCCCTAATTGAAACCATCGAATCGTGTGAGGGATTGGAACAACTACATCTCTTATCGTATTATCCGGACATGGCTCACGCGACCGAATTCAGGAGCTTATCGACAAGCAACTGACCTGGGCAGATGCTGACGCCCTATCTCAGCGGCCGCGGGCTCCGTCTGTCATCGTAGAAATAGATACACGAACACGTTCCAGATATGCCTTTCCATCCTTGGACGGTGTAGAGAGGCTTGGTGATTTGGATCGGATGGAAATCTCTCGGATGCATTGAAGTGGTGGGCAGCCTAACCCCGGGAATTGCTCTGCTGCTGATTTTCCACGGTCACGAAAGAGGTATGCCGATTCCAGGGCCCAGCTTTAGCAAGACAAACAGAATCGTCAAGCATTTAGTTATCGATGAGAGTGTAAGCGGTTGGTAAAGTTTAGTAGGTGAAGTTGAAGCTGGAGACAGAGAGGCCTCGGAGGAGAAACCCGGGGGAAGGTGGCAGCTCTTGGATTTACGACCTTTCCTATTTA
This sequence comes from Lepidopterella palustris CBS 459.81, assembly GCA_001692735.1. Taxonomy (NCBI): domain Eukaryota; kingdom Fungi; phylum Ascomycota; class Dothideomycetes; order Mytilinidiales; family Argynnaceae; genus Lepidopterella; species Lepidopterella palustris. The sequence goes on from KV744978.1 coordinate 39,895, forward strand.
AGGTTTACAATACATCCTAGTTCCGTAAATACATATGAATATCCGAGGTCGCCCCGTTGGCCGCAGGCTTGTCTCACCGTGCATTCTCCCTTCTCTGCAGCTTCATTGCGAATGGCGATGTAGAAGCTTTGGACTTCTCGTCCTCGGTGTTAAGCTCTCAGCCAGGTCGATGATGGAATGCAATCTCGCGATATGTTAACGGCACAAGATAATAACGGAGCCTCGCCGCGCACCATCACCGCATCCAGTCAACTACGATCCTTAAGCTCCTCTTCTCAAATCTCATGGCGAAGCATTCTCTCGATCTTGATACCATTGGCTCTGGCTGTAGTGATGCAGCCCTCCGGAAAGGTCTGTGGCTATCCCAGACACCTTCAGATGTACCTTCGAAGCTCCCCCGTCATTTGCGTCGCGGATGTACTGTCGGTTCTTTTCCGGATCTTGGTTTGCATTCTGGATGGAATGCCCACAAGTGAAGCTGTCCAATTCACTCTGGCCACCCGATTTGCAGACACCAAACGAAAAGGCCAGCCCTCATTAATCCCACAAGGCCCATCGCTATACACATTCTTGCGATGGCTACTATTCATTGCTGGTGCTGTTCCACAGGCCCATCTACTTCTTTTCACGAGCGGAGTTCTATGGGCAGAGGTATGGGGTTATATGTACCTCCTGTGCTTCGGAGTCTTTGAGCCCCTTCCCCTAATATGGAAGCCATCCCTAGCAAATTCTGGACAACAGGCACCCTGGGAGTTCGAGCCTGGACCAGAAGCTGAGAGAAGCATTGGAGATATTGGACTGCTAATCCATTTCAGCATTCTCGGTTGGGCTTTGGATGATATTTGGAACCCGCACCTTTTGCCGGCAGTCCATGGGCCGCAGTCAAGAATGATCTTGGTCTTCGCAACGGGCGTGCTGTTCGTCATTTTGATATACTTTCCTGCAAGGGTCATTAACAAATTCTTCGACTTCTCTGAGAGTTCCCCAGGCGAATACAACTGGTTCAAACATGTGCTCTATTTGGCACTTCATTTGTTCTCCTTCGGTTCAAGTTGCCTCGGTGTGTGCATTCTGTGGAGGAAAGAATTTCGTCCCCACTTACAAACTTTTGGGGAGATCATGTGTCTTGCTCCTCTGCTGGTTCTTGTTATGTCTGGTGGGCTCCTTCTTTGCTTCAAGTTATGCTCATTTCCATTCTGGAGACATCGGATACTCCGTTGGCCGGATGCCACCACGACATCTTTCAAGTATGAACGCTTTTGCAGTGCAATGGTACTGAATCTTTTTGTTCTAACCTTGTCAATTGCACCTTTCTGGTACGCCTTGCGTTTCGAACCCCACACTGCATACAATCCTGATTGGATTTAGCCCCAAAAATATTGCCATATATCTCATACAGAGGTCAACATAGTAATCTGAGCAATAATGCCCATTTGGAGCCCGCTGTAACCTTCCCAGGTTGGGATCCTGGTATGGCTAATCATGTGAACGCGTGCGGACCCACAATATTGCCAAGCCCTACCCAGGTGGAGGTTAACCGCGACCCCCGATCATCGTCTGCACCACTCTTTCGCGTCTGTGCCTGTACCACCACCGGTCCCCGGATCCACTTAGACATCCACCTTCTCCCTAGGCTCGACCGTGCCGCACACGAGATTCCGACAGCTTCGGCATGGGAAGGAGACAAAAAATTCTACCAAACCAGCACGCTTTGTTACTAATAGAGAGTGGCATGTAGTAGGTGTTACACTCTTGTGAGCAGCTCAATAACGGGAGCTTTCTAACCAAACTACTCCAGACAGAGGTGACTCTACCAACGGAAATCCATCGTAGCCATTTCGATATCCCTGAAGAACTCCTCGATCAAATTGCCGCTCACACCAGCGATGGTTTCGCCTCTCAAACGAATGCGTGAGACGTGCAAGAAGCTTGCCTGGATAGCTTCGAGATATGTATTTCGCTTGCAGAATTCGCGCAGCTATCCGCCAATTTTCACGCTTTGTAATGTTTACAGACTGAGAGTAGGTGCCGGGGCAGATGGTCGACGGCCGCCTATCACCCTCTCTTAGCTTGGGTGAGCTGATATTGAAGAAAAATCCTTACCTTTTTTTTTTTTTTTTTAATACATGATTCTCCTTTCACGTTGGTAGATTGATGGATTTGCTTTTTTGGCTTTGAAGCTATATTCTTTTTCATGGATAGCTCCGAGAGCGGCTAAAATGTAATATGGGTAGATAGGAGACTATTTGGACTTTGCGTTAATAGAGATAGTTACGAAGCCCTCTCGATTCTCATAATTCCTCTTCTATAAGCAGTACCTCCTTCTCCGGAAATGTCATAGTTTCCTCCAGATCCAGCGCAAGAAGATTGCAGTACCGATCAAGATCAAGATCATTAGGACCTTCTCCCCAAGGCTATTCACCATCAGCTTTATTCAGCCATCTCACTTCTCATCAGAACTCACATTCTCAATCTCCAACCCAACTTCAGCTAATGCGAAGATGGCATAAGACACCACCATCGTTACGCCAATACTCCACCACCTCATCTCGCGCCACAGCTGGCTGGGAAGCCCGAGCACGAAGATCCACACGATGCGCGAGATTGCGATGTTGTAACCTAATGGCAGGGGAGTTCGTAGAAGGCGCTCACAAGCGGAGATGACGGAGGTGAAGCCGTCGACGTGGGTTAAAAGGTGGGTTAGGACTTGGGTGTCAATGGGTGTGGTCGTTCGGGTGTGTTCGATGTAACGGGAGAGATAGAGCGTGATGGTTAATGGATGATTTGTGGCTGAGTAAGGGTACTATCCAGCAGTCAGCACAACCCCGACCCAAGTACCACCCTCGCCATTATCATCTCAGGAGAATATACTCACGTCCGGTAACCCCCTAAGCAGCTCCCTCAATTCAATACACTCATCCCAGTCCCGTTCGCCACGCAGATGATGTTTCAACGCGACAGCAAGCGTTCTCACAGCCTGGATCACGGATTTCTTTTCCTGGATCTGCTTTATGCGCTGCGCAGGTGATGTGGATAGAGGCACGTGTAACCATATAGTGCGAGAGAAGGAGCGCGAGAGGGCGGAGAGTTTGTCCCATTCCGTGCGGCCCTCCCACCAGCGGCTGTAGGTGGCCGACATGCGGAAGGAGACTGCGAGGCCGACTACGAATGCAAAGGCGGGGAAGAGGACAGGAGCGTGCAGGGAGAGGTTGTCACTCCAGAATGCGGAGATGCAGCAGATTGCTGTTGCTAGGAGGCCGGATATGAGAATGTTTGGGATTATTTTTAGGACGACTCCGCCTTTCCAGCGGAGGGAGTAGGGGACCCATCGCGTTTGCTTTCGCTGCTCGCGTTGGCTGGCGTGCCAGCCGCGGAGGGAGCGGAAGGGATGGTGGTGGTGTTGTGAACGCATTTTTGGGTTTTGGGTTTTGGGTTTTGGGTTTTGGGTTTTGGCTATCACTTTTTTTTTCAGGCTCTCTCTCTTATAAGCTGAACTGGCTGATTTTTAACTAGCTAAGTTTTATTAGCAGGCGACGGGTTTTATATTAAATCCATTTCGCCCCTCGTACCTTTTTTGCCGGCTAACGGTTCGCTGTAAGTTCGGCCGATCATTCCCCGAGGTCGTGCGGTGAGGACAATCCGCTGTTTCAAAGATTTCCTTCAGCGTCTCCTTCTGACCAGCCAGAGTACCTCTTCTAATATCACAGAAGAGCATTGGGGCTTTTCGGCATATAATTCAGAGTTGGAGCAGCTGCTCGTTTAGGATTATTTACCTCCGCCCCAGACGTCCTATACGGGTTTAGTACACCACGTGACTCTACCGAGTCAGTCTGTTGTGGTGGACGTTGATTTTTTTGGTGCATAATCCTTTAGCGCCATGCAAAACATTCACCAGCCATCAACCGCCACCACCACAATGCCCGCTGCATTAATATCAGAACGAAAGGCCCGAGATATTCCCTTCCCGAATCTAAGGCCAAAAGTCATTACAATCAGACCAGTGGCTGTGGCTACATTTGGTACCAAAAGTGGATGCGGAGGCAAGCCCACCAACGCTGCACCACACGCCGCACCACACGCCGCACCACACGCCGCACCACACGCTGCACCACACGCTGCGCCACCTCTATCACCGCCCCAAGGCCTGCACCAGGCCTGCACCACCCCTGCACCACCTAAAACTATATAGGCAATCAGTATGCAGCCTTTGAAAAGGCTCTAAACCTCGCTTTGGCTGTGGCTTGGATTGTGGACCCTCTAGGATTTGGCTAGGCTATTAGTGCTCAACGCAGCCACCACGCCCCCAATCTAAAATAGCGCAACTGGTCCTCTTTACAGGTACATATTTATCTATTCTAATGGCTGCAATTATCGTTGTAGGGCGTTGTTGCTGCTAAAAACTGTACTAAAGGTAGTGTAAACAACCCTCAAAACATCGCCTTTCGTCGCGGAAAAACTACAACCCGGTACTAGACCGTCCTCTCGCAAAAAATTTCGCCGAAAAACGGGCTGGGGACGAGATAAGACATATTACAAATATCACGGAACGTATTCCTCAGATTTCTTCCACGCTATCGTTCTGATTCCGCGCAATTTCGGCGATGGCTTTGCTGTCTAGGTTCGCTCGAGGAATAGGAGGAGGTTCATTATTCTGCATGTCCATATACTATCATTAGGGCTCGGTTTTCCTATCTCGTTCAAGCTGACGGAAATGGCTCCATTCGAGCTGATAACCTCCAAAACAATTACTAAGGAGTAGCCAGACGTAGACGACGGACAATCTAGCAAAGGAGAGATTTATAGTTCGACTTAGCCATGTTTCACGGGGAATCTCCCTAAACCCACCGTGCTCTCGCTACGCCCGGTTTGACTTATTCCGTCGATTACCGATCACTTTTGGCTCGCTGCTTAGAAATGAGCCTAGTATCTTTCCCTAGCAACAATAATTGTACTATTTCTAAGTCGCGTTGCTTAATAAATTCATTGGCAGCGTTGTTTGTATCTTCCGTACCTTTGAACCTTTCCGTCTCAATTGATATAACATCCTCCCTCTCAGCCCGCGCAATTCTTCACAGACAAACGTCCAAACACCCAAGCGTCCAACATCCAAGCGTTCAAGCGTCTGAAGACTCGGGAGAGAAGCCTAGCCATCAATGGCATCAGAATCGGACCCAAACTCCAAGGAGTCGTCGTTGATGCCTTCCAGAGTAGACGTTCCCGAAGGTGGGTTCTCTTGATACATGTATGTAAGAACAGGACAGGACAGGATGGCTGACAGTATTCAGCACAGCTTCAAGCCGCCTCCAATGAGGAATTGGATTCGCAGGAGAAGGAGCACGTTTACATCGCCGACTCACTCTCCCTCCCCCGCCAATTCCTCTTTGTCGCAACCATCTGCATGTCCATGTTCACTCTCCAGGTCGGCTTGGGCCAGACCTTGGACATTCTACACGTCATCGGCGACTCCTACGGCATTACCAACCCCGGGGTCCTTTCCTGGCTCGTTGCTGGCTATAGCTTGACCATCGGGACCTTCATCCTCATATCTGGCCGCTTCGGGGACGACTTTGGCCACAAGAAAATGTTTGTTATCGGCACGTGCTGGTACGCACTGTGGTCTCTCATCGCCGGCCTGGCCGTTTATTCCAACTACGTCCTCTTCGTCTTCGCCCGCGTCTTCCAGGGCATGGGCCCCGCCATGACTCTACCAAACGGTCTCGCCATCCTCGGCCAGTCGTATTCCCCAGGACCCAATAAGAACATGGCCTTTGCAGCATTTGCAAGTATGGCCCCTTTGGGCTCCATCACCGGCTTTGCCGCAGCCGGCCTCTTCGCCCTCGCCTGGTGGCCGTGGGCGTTCTGGAGCTCTGCGATTGCTCTCAGCTGCCTGGCTGTCTTCTCTGCGTGGGTCATTCCCGCGCAGCCCGTCAACATGGAAGCGCAGAAGCGCACCTTACGCGAAACAATCAACCACCTCGACCTGCCCGGCTGCTTGACTGGCGTCACCGCTCTCGTCCTGTTCAACTTCGCTTGGAACCAGGCCACCGTCGTTGGCTGGGAGAAAGCCTACGTTTACATCTGTCTAATCCTGGGTGTCCTATTTGGTGTCGTCTTTTTCTTGATTGAGCTGTTTTGGGCGAGCGCGCCAATCCTCCCCCTCGCCGCCTTCACTTCAGACATTGCATTCGTCCTGGCCTGCACAGCATGTGGCTGGGCCTGTTTCGGCATCTGGGTATGTCCTCGCTTTCTTCCCTGTCTCGCGTATCTCCACCTAACATGACCATCAAAGGTCTTCTATGCCGCCAACCTCGTAGTCACGCTAGACGGCATCAGCCCCCTCCTCCTCGCAGCCTACTACAGTCCCGTCGTCCCCTCAGGCATGCTCGCCGCCTTCGCCGTTGGCAAACTTCTCGGCCGCATCTCTCCCGCCTGGGTCATGCTCATCGGCATGCTCGCCTACACCCTCGGCTCCATCCTCGTCGCGACCATGCCCGTCGGCCAGATCTATTGGAGCCAGTTCTTCTTCTCCACTTTAATAATCTGCGTCGGCATGGACTCGTCGTTTCCGGCTGCGACGCTGATTTTCTCAAACGCAGTAAGGAGGGAGTATCAGGGGATTGGAGCGAGTGTGGTCGCGACAGTGGTGAATTATAGTATCAGTCTAGGACTGGGGTTTGCAGGGACGGTGGAGAGGCAGGTTAATAGGGGCGGGAGGACGGGGGAGGATAAGTTAAAAGGGTATAGGGGAGCGTTCTATGTGGCGGTGGGACTTGCGGGTTTGGGGTTTTTGTTGAGTGTGGTGTTTGTGGGAAAGGGGTATTTGGGGGAGAGGAGGAATAAGAAGGGAATCGAGAAGGAGGGTGTTGAAGAAAAGGAGGTGAAGGGAGACCTCATCCGCATCAACGCATCATATCACAACGTTGCAAATCAATCAAATCAATCAATAGAAGGCCTCACATAGAGAAAAATTAAAAAACATTCGCTTAGAATGCCCACGCCAAGTCACCTGATCAAGTCACGTACTCATTTCCCACGGCTAATGCTCGGCTGCTTAATTTTACTAGAGCATTGGCTCCCAAACCAGCTCACCTTCCGCATACTGTACTTTAGGTTACGAATTAAGCTACTCCAGACAATCTTGCCAAGGGCTCCACCAAACGTTTACTTCACGCACCCAACATCGTTCGTTTCTCCCATCTTATTAAAATGTCCCTTTTCGGGCACCTAGTCTATCGAGATTCTATATAAGCTTCATTTACCCACCCTTTACGTGTAACCCCGTTTTTTTTACCAACCCGGCAGTATTCTCCAGATATACAAAATTGCCGAGGGCTCTCTATTCTAATTGGGCCTTAAGATTGAAATGATATTCATCGGGTTGGGAGTACGGGAATGAAGTGCTGGGGCTTTGTTGATACAGTAGGTTGTTAAAAAAAAGTTGTAATTCTCGACAGTACTGTCTCTATGTAACGAATTCAAAATCCCCTTGACGCCACGTTCGTTATGTCAAGGTTTGACTCTATTGTGTTATATAGATAAGAGAAGATATTTGCAAGTGGTGGCTGACGCACCCCTATGGTGTCGAGCTTCGTACTGTAAGTTGAACCGAACACACCCCGAACGCGTCTCGTGTAGAAGTTACGAACCGCAGAGATAAAAAGGTTTGGATTCGATGACCTTACTATTGCTAACTCGAGTCGCGGCTCTATTTTCGCGTATTCTAATAAGCCTAGCTAATATTTATATTAAACTCGTCCTTGCTGAAGATACCCCGAATACGTTTCCTTGTGAGGCGTTTAAGCTGTGTAAACCAAGACAGTAAACTCAGACTTCACCTTCACGTAAAACAAAAAACTCGAGTTACTTTTTCTTTTCTTTGCTTTTTATGATGTATATATATACATCACGATTCACATTTTCATCTATGAAAACCAGCACGTGAACACGGGTCCAGGCACGCAATATACTTTCTTCTTCTCCGTTCCTTCTACCGGCGCCCCGTCGTTCTCGGCGCTCTCGACCCAGCGTAGTGGACTTTTCCTTTCTCTTAGCTTTCTAGCTTTAAGCTGTAGTTGCGTCTCCGTCGTAGACGGCTCTTCTCCCTCGCAAGTAAATTTGCCCAGCCAGTTATTCGCAGGCTGCATTAGCATCACGTTGGTAGGGAGCTTGTTGTGGTTGTGTGCGAGCTGCTGGCGTGCTTGGAAGAGGAAGAGGGAGTGCTTTGCCATTTTTCGCGCTGGTTTGGGGAGGTGGCCAGTCTCTGCTGGAGGGGGTAGGGGAGGAGAGATGGGGGAGATTGGGTCGAGGTATGGGGACGGAGGTGGGGAGGGGTAAGGGGTCCAACCCATGTCGCCGTTGAGCTCTTCTAGGGTTAGAGGGATGCCGCCGTCGTTCAAATCGACAAGATTACCCCAATTGGGCGACTTGGCTTCCGTTTCGTCGGCGAAGTTTGTCTCACACCCACCCATCGCAGAATCGGCGCGGCTGCACCAAAACGCAGACTCGGTGGTCAAAACTGGATCAAGAGAAGTGGGTGAAGGCGCAAACGGATCAATTCCCTCATCGTACAGTATAGTGAGGAGGCGGGGGTGAAATTTGCGCCTGGGGACGACCGTCGGTGGGGATGAGGAATGTGGCAGACAGTCTTCGTATTCCGTTTCAGAGTTAGAGTCGTCTGATTTGGAGTCGTCTGAGTCGTCTGAGTCGGAGTCGGAGTCGAAAGTGTACAGGGCTTCGTATGCGGAGATGGAGGAGTCCAAGCCGGAGAGGGAAGGTGTAAGTGGAGTGAGTTCCAGAGGAGCAGTAAGGAAGATGCTAGTGAGGATTTCAGAGGGAGCGTGCTCCCGGAGGGTATCGGTAATTGTAGCGGGTTCTTGAGGGGTAGTCATTAAGGCGCCAGGGAGTGTGTGGAGGGATTCAGCTAGATTGAACAAGCTGGAATCGGCAACCAAAGAGGTAGTACAGCTGGAGGAGATTATATCGGCAGCTGAGGAGAAGGTTACAGCTACGAGTGCGTCTAATGACTTGAAGGCATCTTCATCGAAAATGAAGTCATCTTCGTCCTCCAAGGTTGACCAGAGAGTTGTAGGGTCCTTGGTTTGCAACCATGATTTTAAGGCCATTTTGAACGTAGCCTTTAAAATAATTCTTTTATGCCCCGTTATTTAGCCCTATATAGGCCCATAAAGATCCGTGAGGCGAAAAACAGATGTGTAGAGCTTAATGGTTATGCAGGGAGTTGATTTGGGGTGGCTTGAGGGCTGTGGGTAAGAAAGAAGAGAGGGAAGGGGATGCGGGTAGGAGGAAATCTTCAGTCAACTCTGCATGGTTTCGGTTCTTGTTTTGTCATGCGCTTATTTTTGTGCGCTCTGTTGTTGAGGAACTGTTTAGGGATTGACTTTGAGGAGGGTGGGGAGCTTTTATAGTTATGGGAGACGGGTGTAAGGAGAAGTGTAATTGCTTCATTGATTGAATTGCGGGAAGAATTGAGTATTGGGACGGGAAACGAGGTAGCGACTCGATATTAATGTCTTTGGAGCTGATTTGAGAAGGGTTGCAGACTACCCGTGGTCAATTGCCCGGTAACGATACCTATACTTTTCGCGAAGAGGAAAGCAACGAAACATGGCTGACAGTAGAGAATATGGAAAATTGACCGAAAATCTACACATATTATTTGACAAGAGATCCATAGTATGATAAAATAAAAGGGCGACAGAGAGAGGGAAATCAAAGGCCGAATAGCAATCTGAAGCAGTTGGGATCCCGTGGGCTTCTTGGATTATCTTGAGATTACCTTGAGATCTTCTTGAATAAATCGTAGAGCTCTGTAAATGTTTATAGTAAGCTGAATCCGATCTTACATAGGGAATTTCCAGTATCCTTGGTATTTTCAAGTGATGAAGGGACCTTGCCGTTGGTGTACGGCTCAGCCTGGCACACGTCGCCATGTCAACGTTGTGTTTTGCTGGTGAAGCTGGGCAAGCTGGGCAAGCTGGGCATCCGAACCTCCGCTCCGCATCACAAACCTCAGTAACATTATACAAATCCCATCATCTTCTTGTCTTCACTTGTCGCGGTGCTTAATGATCGAATCAGGCTGACACCGACAGCACACATCCATCTAACTACCGGGCAATCAAGCAAACCTGTACCTTTCGCACTACCGACATATTCTCTCCCGTCCTTTCATTCCTTACACCCAATTGAGACAAAAGTACGCCATTTCTTCAACTCCGCATGCTATAGCACTGGGGGACATTCCGCTGCTTGGATGGCAGCCTTCACCTTCAAGCCACTACAAGTGGCAAAGCGAAAGTTTCAATCCTACACCTCAGTACCCGCGCAGGACCACGAAGACGACTCCTACGATCTTGAGAAGCGCTATTCAGGCGACGATGGCGACTACACCTCCACCCCCTCCTCTGCATATTCATCGCGACAATCGTCAGGAGCACAACAGCCGATGGTACGGCGGCATTCGATAGCCCGACCGACGATAAACGCGTACTCGTACCGAAACCCACGAGCCTTCTCGAGATACTTTTCTCTGGCACTTGGGTCTACGATAATACTCTTTATTCTATTTTTGACGAAGATGGGATGGTCGTCAGCGAAAAGTGTAGAATTGGGTCTGTTAAAATCACCACCTCCACCACCAGTGTGGGAGAGCTTTCCGTTTCTAAAGAGATACCACGGCGGGATAAGGACATTAGTGTCGCGAGAGCAAAATGTGCCAGAGTGGCCGAGGAAAGGCGATGAAGTCCCGGACGCATTAGCTTCTGCTACTGCGGGGAAAGACCAAAAGGAAAAGAAAAATCTGGAACGACGATTAGAAGGCGGAGGAGTTCCACCGGGAGATAAATTCAATCCATATCCTATGTACAGCTCGGGCGAATACCTAGATGAATATGGTGTTGTCCAGGATTGTTATCTCGATGAGGAGGAGACGATCAAGATACCTTCAGTTCGAGCGTATCGGGGTGTGCCTAAAGGGATGCCGGATAACCTTATGGGATCTTATGATGTCTTGGGGTTGAGGAATGATGTATGCTTTGAGCGATTCGGCAGGCTTGGACCATATGGTTTAGGATACAGTCGGAAGTTTGGGGGCACAGGAGCTGGGATGGAAGGGGACCGAGAAGGCGCGGAGAAAGTCTGGGAAGAGAATCCAGAAGTCGACTTCCGGAATGTCAATTGGGCACAAGTGCAAAACCGCTGTTTGGAAAAAAACCATTTTCGGTTCAAGGCAAAACCCAAAGGCAAGAATCACTTCTATCAAGCCATGGCGATTGGCGGTCCGGACGATGAGCCACCTTCTGCAACATCTGCAGAAGTTCACGAACTCGGTGGATATCTTCACAAAAGATATGACAACTTGACAGTCTCGCCTCCTAAACCACCTACCCACCAGAACCTCCTTCCTCGAACCGTGGTCCTAATCCGAACATGGTGGGACTACAACTACGACGACGAGGACCTCATGTTCTTACGCGCTCTCATCTCCGAGCTTTCCATCCAATCCGGCGGCGAATACACTCTCCACTTTCTCATCCACGTCAAAGACGACAACAAACAGATCTGGGCCGACGACGCCATCTACCAAGAAGTGCTCGACAACGCTCTTCCCGCCGAATTCCGTGGCATGGGCACGCTCTGGTCCGAACGCCAAATGGGCCTCATCTACGGCGGGCTCGAAGAATCCTTCTACCGCAACCTGCCTGTGCATGGCGCCTACCGCTCCACCTTCATGCCCGTGCAGTACTTCTCGCACCAGCACCCCGAATTCGACTTTATCTGGCACTGGGAAATGGACATTCGCTACACAGGCCACTTCTACCACCTTTTCGACAAGGTCAGCAGCTGGGCGCGCAAGCAGCCTCGCAAGGGTCTCTGGGAACGCAATTCGCGCTTCTACATTCCCTCAGAACACGGCTCCTGGGAGGACTTTACGCACATGGTGCGTGTACAGACGGAGCACGGCACGAACAGCCCCGCTAACAAATACTCCGAACACCCAACTCCCCACAACCCAAACACCCCATCCGAGCCCGCTCGCCCCGAAAAACCCATCTGGGGCCCCGAACCCCCCCTCGACGACGCCCTCGAGCTCGACGAATCCCTCAAACCCCAAACCAGCTATAAAGACGACAACTACACCTGGGGCGTCGGTGAAGACGCCGACCTAATAACATTCAACCCGCTCTTTGACCCCGCCGGCACGAACTGGATCCTGGCCGAAGACGTCACAGGCTACAACACCACGCGCGCCCTCCCGCCCCGCCGCACAGCCATCATCACCGCCTCCCGCCTCAGCCGCCGCCTCCTGATGACCATGCACCGTGAAACCACTCTCAACCGCCACACCGCCTTCTCCGAAATGTGGCCCGGCACAATATCCCTCCACCACGGCCTCAAAGCCGTCTACGCGCCTCACCCCGTCTATATGGACCGCGCGTGGCCGCCCTCCTACCTCGCCGCCATCTTTAACGGCGGGCGGAACGGTGCTGCTGGCGGGGCGAGGATGAGTGTTTTTAGCGATGAGAGACAGCATAATTTTAGGGGCAGTACGTGGTATTATGATGCGGGGTTCGCAGGGAATCTGTGGAAGAGGTGGTTGGGATATAAGGTTGATAATGATGGGGGGGAGGAGGAGGAGAGGGCGGGGGAGGGGAGGATGTGTTTGCCGGGGGTGTTGGTGCATCCGGTTAAGCAGGTTAATTTGGTGTTTGAACATGAGGACTGAGGATGAAGCGAGGGGGAAAGGGTGGGGAGGGTGGGGAGGGGATGACAGGCGTATTTTTGGAGTTTTGGGGGTTCTAAGCTTGGGAGAGGGAAGTTGTGTTTCTTGGCATATATTATTATTGCGTTGAAGCGGTTTCATTACGCAAAAGTCGATTGAATGTGTATCAAATAAGCCGAGCGACGATGAGATGTTCTCGACGTGTATAAAGTATTCTAACTAGACAAAGCACAGACACATCCTCTTCTCCATCCTCATTGACATGCTCCACCCCTACTGCCTCGGCAAGTAGAAACATCCTTGATTAAAAAGTTGCATTACCAGTATGTTACAGAACTTGACCTTTTCTCCGATTTCTCTTGGGACCCCGTTGTCTCTAACGTCTCTCATTATTCTCTTCCATCGCGTCTTCTGCCGTCTCTAGTTGCGCACATAGCCCCACTTCCTACTTCAAATCTGGCTTTTGTTTTCTGCCTTCATCAAAACGAAAGGGGGCAATGCTCGCGAGGGACCAACAGCATCCAACTCAATCTCAACTAATGCATCGTCGACGCCGGGAGACTTTGTAACTGACTGCATTGCTCCCGAGGTAGTTTGCAAAGGTACATCTACCGTAGTGAGTTCGTCATACTCTTCGAAGAACAGGATCTTCAGCTTCGCGTACGTGGCCGCGTCGAGCGGCATCGGAGGAATTGGAAGACTGGCAAAATTTTTTTTTTCTAAAAGACCCTGCGTTCAACAAATGGGTGTGGAGCCACGTGGTACTCTCGATATACCATTTACCGGGGTCGTATTCGTCCTTGATGGTTTGGCGGATGTGGTCGCCAACCGCTATGATATTAGGTTTGATCTCCTGAAATATCTGCATCCTATTGGGGGATTCAGTGCGGCAAATCAATATTTAGTACACTGATTAACCTGTTTGGTCCCAAATTTCCTCAATTTACCTGATTTGGCATTCGCATGGAAGTCAGAGCCCTCTATAGGCACGACCGGGAGGTGGATATGCGGTTACTTGCCAACAACCACGCGATTCTCACCATGCATCAATCCCCGTTGATCGAGTAGAATCACTAGGTTGTCTTGGATCATGGTCTTCAGCCCGTGATTTCCAGTGCCATCACTGACGTCAAGAGTGAAAGGCAGCGTCGAAGTCGACTCGATATTGATCTAAAGACCAGTTATTGGGGGGCTTTGGAACGACCCCAATCCATAGAATGGCTTCGGTCTGAAACCCGAAACTGTAATTGGAGTTGTTGGGCTGGGCTTTCACAGTAAATCAGTTTGGGGCGGCATGCTAGTATGCATAGCTTCGTGAATAAGGAAAATCAAGTACCGAGATTTAATGGACATGGCAACAAGCTGCTGTACTGTTGCAGAACAGCCAACTCTACCGCCTGACCATTTTTTGATCTGATACGACGATATAGTCTTGGTATTCACCGGCAATATTCCGGTAGCATATCAGATTATAGCTCGTGAATTCTGGCATACCAGACATTACATTTATTCCGGCGGTCCAGATTTCAATTGCAAATGGCGCAGAAGACTCGAAATAAACCTTCATTGCTTCGCACTCTATATCCCTAATTAATATACCGGTTCTGATTAGAGCGCGACCAAAGAAACCCCACAGTACATAGCTACTAGCAGGGATCCTATTGAACACTTTTGGAAACGCAGAGAGGAGTGGGATTCTCCCCATATCGAACTCGCGCCGATCAGCGGTCGTTTGTGTAACTATACGTGGCCTCCTGAGCGTATATCTAGCATCTCTCGTCAACATAGAAACAGTCAATACTTTTGAGCTAAACCCACGGACATGGGGTTTCGACGCCCCAGATATGGTGATATGCTGGAAATACCACGGTTATTTGGTACCCTAACTATATAATAAAAGTTGGCAGGGCTGTAAATTAATACTTAATACTAATTAGCCATATTGAGTCACTAAAGATTCTACTAAGAAGAGCGTCTACGTATTTAGGGCAGCTATATATCTACTCCCTTCCAACATTTACTCAGCTTGGGTAGACACACACATGCTGTCAAAGCTAGTATTCGTTCTTAGTAGGACCCCTTAGAGCCTCCCAGTGAGCCTTCTGCACCACTGCTCACACAATCCCCGCACGGTCCTCTCGTATATTTAAATAAAGGCTTAACAAAAGGTTTGAGCATTTAATATTTGTTCAATATTGGGGGGTTCAATATGAACTGAATCAAAATAGGTCATTATTGATGTTGAATTAATTGATTACAGGACTGGAAGCCAATTTTTAGCCCCTCTTCTGCTCAGAGAACACAGTACAAATTACAGGGCGGATCACTCTTACCTAAACTGATGTCCGTCATTTTTGACGGTACTTATGTGTACTTTTGTTCTCGGAATAACCACTTCAACCCATGCCTCAGGCCGAGGAACCTTGGACGAAATTGTTCGGACATGAAGAGATTTTGAACGGACCATGAAGCAGGTCAAATCTTTCCTTGAGCATTGCATAGAAGAAAGTAGAGAAATCGGCAGTTTCAATGCCCAACAGCTGGTTCTAGCTTCATCTTTACAAGCACTCGTGCAAACAATCCAAGCCTTACGGGATAGTCTCCGAATGCTCAAGCAATTCGACGGCCAGTTCAGAAATCCACTCTCTTTACAGATGCGAAGAAGAGTTAAGTGGGTGTTTGAGCGACAGTACTTTGTGGACGAGATGGCAATGGTGGCGAGTCGGAAGGATATGATTGTGGCACATTTGAGCCTTTTGAAGTAGTGACTTGCCCCTTATTTGCAGTTCCTTACTGATGAAGTACTAGGAAAAGTTTGCAGTGGAGTAAAATGTGCTCCTTCAATCATTTGTCCAAAATTGGTTAATTCCAGCAGTATACTGGTTTCCAATCCTATTTGCGCGTAAGCGGCAGTAAATATATATATATATATATATATATACATATAGCCCGCCATTCTTCAATGGCTATCTAGGGGTGGGGCATATAGACACGCTGAACAGTATGGCTGAACTGGAATTGGCGTACAGGATCTAAGGAAAGAGGAAGGAGGCCAGAAGCTAGTGGTGCAGGCGATAGAGACAAGTTAAGAGGGAGCTAGAGGCTCGCTTGTCTCTTCGGTTTCCGGATTTAGCTCTTTTCCGATGCGGCGTTGGCGCTCTTTTCAGTTGACTCCTCTCTCTCGGGCGCGTTATCATCCTCAAGCATGACCTCCTCCCTCACCAAGTCCTGGTCTCGTTGATCTACGCCAGCATCCAATGGTTTCCGCGCATACCAAAATACACTGTTGCGAGATTTATAAGCTTCATGCTAAATGACAAAGGCGCGAACAGCAAGGACGACGAGAGGAGATATCGAGAGGATACTTCGAGGGGAGGCTTACACATTCGCCCAAAAATGCCGCTGTTTCTCTTCCTTCAGTTCCTTCCTCACAGTCGCCAAAAACAACTCCACCTCTTCCCTAGTCCATTTCAACACTCGCGTAAATAGCGCCATTGCGCTACTCGGCAGCCAATCATTCAAGTCCTCCATCGCAAATCTCCCTAACAATTTATTCTTCTCCCCTTTCGCCCACGGTCCAACAGGCCACTTAAAGTGTTTAGCGTGTATATCCACGAAGCCGGCGGCGCGTAGAGGTTCCGCAAAGGAGGCGGCTGCTTCCATGTCCATCCCTATCAGGGAACCTGCTTTGGTGAGATTATCGCCCCATTGGAGCAGCGGGGAAGTCTCGGGCGTGAGGGTGGGGTCGGTGCATTTGGGGGGGAAGTAGAACTCTTGGACCTCGAGGTAGCCGCCTGGTTTGAGATTTCTATTGTCGTGGCATTAGAGTAATTCATGTTTGGTGTAGCAGGGAGAGAAGAGGGGCGGGTGGGCGAACTCACGCGTAGGACTGTTCGAAGAACCGAGACCAGTTCTTGAATGCGGCGACCATGGCGCGGGTGTGGATGAAGTCGAAGGGGCTATGAAACACCCAATCGTTGTCCGCGTCGTCGATTAGAAAACTACAATTCGGAGGCACGCTGGAGAGATAAGTCGTGATTTTTAGAATAGCTGTCGGAAATGTCTTGAGTGACTTACTCGACTGGCTGGATTGGACTGCACATACTTAGCACGTTTCGCTTTCCTTGTTGGTGGTTTTCGTGCGGCAGCATAGACATACCTCAGATCTGTCCCCAGTACTTTGGCAGAAGGATGTTCTTCGGCAAACTCAATGGTCCAGATACCCGTTCCGCAGCCGATATCGAGGACATTTTGCACGTCCTTCGGGATGGGCGCTATGTATAAAGCACCGTCCAACGTCAACCTGAATGCATGGTGTTGAAGATCTAGAGCCACATTTAGATGGCATTCGAGCTTGGTGATTTGGGTGCGAACGCACCAAGTCGGTCTTTTTCAACCTAGCCATAGAACAAAGCTTAGCCGTAAGAATATTTGAAATCGCTACAAGAGCAACACACCTCATCATTGGGCACAGGATATTCTTATCATGCGTTAGCTAGTATCCCACATTGTGCCAATTGTAACACTTTACTCCCGTCTGAATAGGCATGGTATCGCCGTCCGTTCTCGTAGCGATAGTTGTATACTGAATCCGTGACAGACATTGTCCAACTTAAAAGTCGAAAAGGTCAGATTAAAGTATGTACAGACTGTGGGGCATGTTGTTCAAGTACATGGACTCGTTATCGCCGAGAGCCGAATCACGCTCGTCGCTCTATCAAGGGTCGGGCCGTCAGCCACTGAACAAACTCCACAAACGCAAGGGTGACAGGAACGGGAGCCTTACATCGACTTCAAGAGAGGGCCCCGAACTGTTGTAGGCATCATCTTCAGCCATCGCTCACGATGCGCAGCTTGTCGAAAAGAGGTTTCTCTCTTCTACTCTTTCGCATTGCCATATCACTTGCCGTGCCGCCCACCCTGATTTTGACTGCGCAAGCAGTTCCACAAGGATCTTAATAGGCAGGCCAACCTCCGGCTAATTATGCACATGCTAGTCCTTGACGACGTCTTCGAAAACTTGGCCAATCCGCACCTTCATGCAGGAGAAGCTCCACATGGCAATACGTCCCGTCGTATGACGTGCAGAAGGATTAGCAATGCTTCCTGGCCACCATACCAGGTAGATAATTAATGTGAGGGTCAAGAGGAAACTCGACACGTCGCGGTAGCCAACTCGATCCTAGGTGTGCGGATCGATACCGTATTTTTCGTATGCGTAGATACGTGTGGTGCTTTGCCCCGCTCGGGAATGCTGTCCAATCGAGTATCCAACTGGCGCTTCTAACGAATAATGCAAGTATTGTTCATCTTATCAAATGATGCGCTGTCCACCAAGAAGAGTCTGATAGATCCAGATATTCGGGTAGCTTTCAAGTTTGTAGGGTATTCAACCTCCCGTTACGCGAATCATTATCGACACGTTTATACGCTCTCTGCTTCCACGAAGCCTTTTATTTCCTAGCCGGTGTCCATGGCAAGAGCGTTTTCAGCAATCTTGTGCCTCCAGCACAATCCTGTCCGATAAATCATATCCGATATAGTTCACTCCTTCCTCCATCATCCGCAAACCTTTCCCATAGGCATTTTACGATCAGCGAGCTTTTGCTAGCCTCGTAAGCGCCCCTCCAGTATGGTTTTCCATCTGGATTCCATGTCGGTATTGCATCCATAGACAATGCAGTCTCGAGAAGGGTGGGTGAGGGTTGGTAGGGACACGAAAGTCGTTCTTCGCGGAGGATGTGGAGGTGGCACCGGTCGGCGAAAAC
The DNA here is from genome assembly GCA_001692735.1 of Lepidopterella palustris CBS 459.81. Taxonomy (NCBI): domain Eukaryota; kingdom Fungi; phylum Ascomycota; class Dothideomycetes; order Mytilinidiales; family Argynnaceae; genus Lepidopterella; species Lepidopterella palustris. Next base: position 58,405 of record KV744978.1, read on the forward strand.
AAGATAATCTCAATAATAGTATCTATGTTCCTATGTTTAGAGGTGAAACCCGCGGTTAGTGGAATTCAGAAGGGAAGAGTGCGGTTGAATGCTGGAACTACTTGAGATTCAAAGTTAAAGCCTTCACAGCACTCGAAGCCCGTGCATGCGCCAAGCATTTGATATAAGGCTGAGTCTGTCTGCAGTAGAAAATCAAAAAGAACGGCCCCCAGTCGCTACACATCACAAAATCAACCCTAAATCCACACCGTCTGAGCCCTTCAAATATCCAACCGTGATTGGGACACATGCAAGTGTTTATCCAGCAGAAGGGTATACGCATGTTGCACGACTGCATGGTACCAAATTTTCAGTTTTTGATATGGAACCAAAGCACGAGGACAATATAGACCGAGAGAAGCCAGGAGACTAGTTTTTCCAAAGGCGATGCAGCAGTCTTGGTACCGGAAATGCTCGATGCAGCGATCGGGGAAATTTTCGTAGTTGCAGCAAGATTTGGTACGTCAAGTCGCAGATCAGATGCAGGCCACATTTTACCTGGTAGTGTTTCCCAGCGGTGAGCCTACAGACAACAAAATTCAAACTCCAACTTGATTTCGCTTTTCATAATTCTATCACGTTTCTATATTTATCGTCCGACATGTTACGCGTGATTTTTTCTAAGCGCGCGTTCCCCAATTACCGACCACTCACATAAAAGCCCCACACGCTTCATCAATCAAGCGTCGCCACGTGCAGCTCACCCATGCACCAGCAAAACTCGCAACCTAGAGCTCTTCGAGCTTCGAAACGTCAATAACGACATTCCCATGGCAGAAGCTCAGGTTCCTCAAGTTCAGGTTCCTCAAGTTCCGGATACTTACCGCGGTCGACTTGCCCAGTTCCGCATTCTCGAGGAATCAAGGCATGCTCTCATCGAGGTAAGTGATATGAGTTATTAGGATAATGTCTTCGAAAATGAGTGCTCATTCTGCTCTAGGAGCTGCTTGACAAGCTGGAAAAAACTGAAGCTAAGCTCCAGCAAACCGAGCTAGATCTTCACAGCGAGCAAAATGTCCGCCGACGACTCCAGTCTGAAGTAGTAGAAGCCAGAGACCGCGAAACAGCGCTAGCGGAGAAAGCAGTACAGCTTCTTCTCCCAGCCTTGCCACCACACCAGCTCACAAGCAACAGTCCCGGCGACCCTATATAATCGTCCTCATTGACGCCGATGCCGAAGGATTCATTGTAAGTCCTTAATACCAGTCCTCATGACAGACATGGACTATGCTAACCTTTCCTCACCAGTTCCACGACCGTTATATCACCAAAGGAACCAAAGGCGGCGAGTCTGCCGCCGATGAAATGCTCGTCAAAGTCCGCGACTACCTCCGGCCGCTTCACGATGATTTGGATAAACTCGATATTATGGTCCGCATCTTCGCTAACCTGGAGGGTATGGCCAACATGCTTGTACGGGAGGGTAAATTGCGGAATCTCGGACAGCTGAGAGCGTTTTCTACGGGCTTCAGTAGCCGCATTCCATTCTTCGACTTTGTGGATGTCGGGATCGGGAAAGAGGGTGGCAGTGGGAGGAAGGTCCGCGGTACGATGCAATATCCCTGCTATCTCGTGATATTCGTTCGCTAGTGGTCTTCATACGCTATCTTTCGCTAACCTAGAATCCTACCAGAGAACCTCCACTTCCACGCCTCCTCCCATCAATGCCGCCACATCCTCCTCGGCTCCTCCCCCAATGACGCTTCTGCATCCCTTCTGCAGAACATAGCTTCAGATACCACACTTACCCTCATCGAGTCCGCCCCGCTCCCTTCGTCAATCAAATCCCTCAATCTCAAGTCGACGAAACTCGCCACCCTCTTCACCTCCCCGCCGCCTAAAACATCATCGAGTCGAACTGGCCGGCCACAGCTCCAACTCACGTCATCCCGTGACGATCCAAACTCGACTTGGTTGGTGATTCGTCCTGAGCGCAGCAAGAGCCAGGGGGCGGGAGGGGATGATACGTCTAGCTCGTTGAGCATTAGTATTGGGCCGGATAATACGGTGAGCTTTGGGAGGGAAGGGAGAGATAGAAGGAGGATTATGGGGTAGTATTGGGATGAACGGAGAGGCTTGGGTGCGACTGCGTCGATGGAAATATATGGGAAATTTGCAAAGGGTAGCCTGAATCTGGTGTGCTGAAAACTGCATGAAAAGGCTGCATGGGAATCGGAGAGTTTGGTTTATTTTTGATATGTTTGCGGAGCATAGAGTATTGCGGTGACTTAAAAAAGAGTGTAACGGAGCATAAAAGCATTCATTTTCTTATTTCTTGGAAAACATCGACGAGCGGGGCTTTGTTCCTCAATCTCCTCAATCACCTCGATAATATCATGCCACGATTGCGGAGGCGTGGAGGGATGAGACAGCGTGCGTGTAGGTAGGCTGATGTGGCGCTGGACCCTTAGAAACTTCACTGCGGTCGGTACGTCTTTTTTCAGGATAGAGCAATTTCCCTATAAACGTCCACTTTTCCTTTCGTCAACAATGCATGGATCTGATCTACCTGCATTATCTACGGCAGACAAATAGTTGGAGGTACTTCGTTGTACCCACATAATAGGTTTGGTCTGCGTGTCATATTAATCTTAAGATTTCAGAATGGAAGTTCCAGCTTGCAGTACAAGTTGAACAACATCTCACACCTCAGCGCTCCCCTACCCCAGACCTTGTGAGTTACACAGTTGAACAACTCTATGCTCAGGTTCCCTCTGGTGAAGGCCATGTTTCTTTAACAGCGCGTATTTGGAATGTCTTGGCGATGCTTGTACACTTAACGCTTCATTCCACCGCCGCTGCATGCCAGCTGGGGAAGGTACTGATATCTTGAAGGAGAAACTCTATAGATTCGAGGATAAGGAAACTTCCATCTATGTACTATCGCGGAAGAGCAATTACACCCCCTACTAATAGGCTTAATGCAGAGGCTAGTGTGGTAGCGCCTAAGCTGTGATCGTGATCGCCAACACTACAGAGCGAAACTAATTGGTCCACTTGTTTCAACTTGCTACTATCCCTGAAATTGGCTCCTTAGCGTGGCCCGGTAGTCCAACCTCAGGTCCAAGTAGCCATCTTGCCTTGCCATATTGCTCTCTTCTGAATCTTCTCCCATCAAGCATTCAATCCGTTTACTAACCAGAGGAAGAGCTCCCTCAAGTCAAAGGACACGACGACCCCACAGCGTCATCATCTGATTAAAAGCTCTCATAACCTCTCCGCGTCCGATTTCAGCCATGGAGTCTTGAAGCAAAAATGAGATCATCCTCACCGGCCAAGTGAACGAAAGATCCAACGATATCAGCAACCGGGATGCAAGAAGGCTGTCCTCGATGGGCTACGCCCAAGAAACACCTCCCAAGTTCACCGTCTGTCCCGTCCATGGCATTAGTTTCGGAATGATGGATTCACGGTGGCCCGTTTCTGCTACGCTGATCGCGGACATTAACTCCGGCGGGCCTGGCTCTTCGGCGGAGAAACAAGTGGCCGGTTTTCATGCACCGCGCACCAACACCATGCTCAATTCTCAATTATTATCTACACAACAACCTTAATACTGTATCATCTGCCCCATTGCTCGTCGGCAATCATGCAGGCGCTTGATGCAGCAGCCGTATATATGCTGGGCCATGTTGTAATCAATTTCCTGCCCCCAAACCTACACCTACTCAAATTGTGCCATTCTAACTTACTTCGTAGCGTATCGCACAGCATGGAACTTCCTTTTTATAGGAGCAGCTAGAGGCTCTGTAATTAAAAGGTCTAGTAATACACCAGGTGAAGTAAGAAGAGACATATCGTTCTTCTTTGCCCAGGCAGGTGTAGCCTTTGCTTTGTGAGCAGAATCTGCATCTTGGCAAAGTGTATAGCCCAGAAGGAGCGGGATTAAGAGAGATTACAGCTTATCTTTGGGGCTGGGTGAATGCACAAGCCCTGGAGGGGGAGTAAGGTTCCGGGAGAGCCTCTTAGGAATTTTTAAATTTTTTTTTTTTTTTTTTTTTTTTTTTCTTTTTTCTCTTTTTGTTTTACGCAAGTGCTTCTTGTTAACAGGCGCCATTATTTGGCATTCAAATGGAGAGAATTGGCGGAGAATTGGGCATGTTGTGGGTTGTTTTGATGGCTTGTGGGCTGTTTTGATGGCTTGTGAGTTGTTTTATAGCAGCTTTGATGGCTGCATTCTGTTCGGTGTTGGGGCACGGTGCACGAAAACCGGCCACTTATTTCTCCGCCGAAGAGTCTTGCTCGTTTGCCTTGTTGCCCCCCACTTGCAAGTGCAAAGAGTGCAGCGAATGGCCGCAGTGGAGTGCCCTCCTTTCCAGATCCCTACATCTTTAAGGAGCCTCTTCGAAGAAGAGTGCCCAGTGGTGTTTGAAGATTTCATTAATTGATTAAAGACATCTCGAAGCATGGGAGTTGCATGTGGAGTTTTCACTGATGGCGACGATGGGCAGCAATGTCACAACACAGAGTGGCTCCAGAGGTGATAGTATACTTCCCGAATACCCCTCGCATATCCGCCTGACTGGGTGCACAGAAGGGGAATGCCCAGTCCGACATGGAGTTCGCAGACGGTGGCCACAACCCGAGCTGATAACATATGCAAACGGCCGGCTTCTTAATATTGGGTATGCATCAGCATCTGGCCAATTGTCAGTGCCTGGATTTTGGTATGCTTTTGAGGAATATCATACCAAAATGAACAAGTTTGAATGTCCAATGAAGAACGATTTATTGACTGCAGGCCAATCACGGATGAGGTGGGTGGGTGGATGACTTCCTTCTTGAACCATCAAGCGTCAGCAAGCGACAGCATGCTTCCGCTCCCAACTGCCCACCAGGACCCATAATGCCAGAATCGGTTGGTTTACGGCGAACCTTCAGCCCATGTAACATGCTGCATTGTCCTTCGACTCGTGTGCTCAGAGACATGAGGCATACGCATTACTCTTTCTTCTGCCGTCACTCTGCGGTTATTTAAGCCACAACTCTGCTCCTCTGGGAGTCCGCTCCACCAAGAGTTCCCGTGGCAACTCTGCTCATTCTTGAAATGTCCTCAAATTAATAGTTCCCGTTCTTTTCAGAAAACTCAAGCAGCTACAGTCCCTCTAGCACATCCTTCATAGGCACTCAAGCCTGATTTATTACAAGATTATCCACTCAAGGTTTCATCCAATAGCCCCAACGAAGTAGAACGGCGCTGTTGCTGGGTAGGCGCTTGGCCACGTCGTGTTTCTTCCACAGGCCATGGCAGAGCTGATTGAAATCCTAGGCTTCAAGCTATCCAAAACAACACTTCACCTATTCATCACAGTGACACCATGGACAGGAGCACGGAAAACTCCCTCGTCTGTCCCTACCACGATCCAATCCTTCGAATGGTCCAGCCCGCTAGCCAACGAGAGTTGACCCCCATGGACCGCTTCCTCAGTGAAGGGGTGGCTGGGCAGAGTGCATTGTTCCATCGGCCGGATACTGGAAAGTTGTCGACGAATAAAAGCTGCATCTGTGCATTGTTACTCGAAAGCCACAGGCAGGGTGAACAAGGCGGGAGCTCGATACAGGGCCAAAAGGATTGAAGTTGACGATGAGATACTCGGCGCTGAAAGAACGGTGCTAGATGGTGACTTGGAAGATTCAAGATACGTGACTAAGTGGATAAGAGCGATAGGGTCGAACTGGACTCTACACGACTGGATCTCGGATTGGCTCCATTCTCATATAGTTTTCAGCTTGTTAGAATCCTGGAGATATGACACCTCTAATTCATGTTCGTAATTAAGTGCATGACCTTTGCTTCATGATCTAGCCCTCAGACATTAGTCTCTCACTGGCTTGGGCCCTCTAGCTTGTCAAGGCTCGCTCCAGTCCAATTCCACAGTGAATTGCATGAATACGACGGACTTGGCTGAACTCTGGTGGTGGTGGAGTGGTTGAGGAATATCGATAATGAGATTACGAATTTATAATGCTGATATCCATCGACCGGCAACACCAATGTTTAGAACTCGGTGTGAAGCTCCACAAAACCACTCCCGACGGGCTCGATATTTTCCCCTCCGTAAACCTCTTCACGCTACTTTCTTCAGAGAACTGCCCTCACACCCGAATCCTGTCGAACTAAAAGGACCGTCCTTATTGGCCATAGCCGAATAAGGCCATTTGTAAGTTCAACAGAGTTCAACACTATTTAACAGAGTTCAACACTATTTTT
>KV744979.1:0-64631 GCA_001692735.1 Lepidopterella palustris CBS 459.81
ATTTCATCGAAAAGAGACTTAGATCGATGTGTTGAGACAAAGAATGCCATGTAGGAAGACCGAGACGAAAATGAATTTTTTTTTTTTTTTTTTTTGTTTTCTTCTTGGTCCACTACTTTGCGGGTATTAGAGATCCATGAATGAATTCTGACAAGACATAACGTTATGTAGGGAATGTACATGTGGGCACCGGGCGTGTAAAATAACCATGGAATCCCCTGGGCTGATAAGCTCGTATTGTGTAGCGGAGTTGGGCGAAACATAACTGTATGATGAATAGAAAAGGGTCAATATAGAGAGTTCTGAGTTCCGACTGGAAATAGTATATATAGAAAAATAAAAGCAAGACACCAGCAGGACAAGAGAAAAGGACTGAACCCCTTGAAAGGAGTAAATCACGTGAGCGGCATGTTTTGGACTAGTCCAAACTCTCCCTAGCCCCTCACCCACTGGCAGCATTCCTACACCTCAGCATCTCCAATTTTCATCCATCACACCGCGCAGGCTATATCAAGCAATTAGCATACTGCACAGTAACCGACCAACAGAATATGGCTTCATCCTTATCGCCATTGCCTCTGCCGATCGAGCTGCTTCTCCAAATTTTCGATCATGTCATTGAGACGCCTTCTGGATATCTACCCGTAGCTTTTCCGCCCTCCAACATCAGAACGCGCACGTTCTACTCATTGGCACTTGTTTCAAAAGGCGTTTCCGCCATAGCTATGCAATATCTTTACTCGTACTGCGTTTACATAATACAAGAAAATCGCCTGCGCAATCTGATACGGACCATTGACTCTGCATCGCGCCTCAATCAGCCCTATTATCAAGAACATATAAAAAAGGCCATCACCTCCATTCATCTAACACGACCGGAACATTCAAAAACATCTCCAGATGCCGTCGAAGATATCGCCAAGTTGCTCGCGTTCGCCGCTCCAGCCCTGAAGCGTTTCACAATTGATGTTCCTCCTTTGGTTCGATCGGAACCAATAATCGCAGATTTACTCTCTCGACTAACTGCTCTGGAAGAACTCATTTGTTTGCAAGGCCATTGTCACGATTTCTACGAAAGGCACCAACGTTCCACGCTGCCAGCGCTCAAGCGCCTGGCCCTTAGCTTCGACATCTGTCAGGTAGAGTATAGTCTAATTGCCCGCATACCGACACTAGAAACACTTGTCATGATGAGGCCACACAGCTTTTGGCATAAAGATATCGATCGCCTCTTTGAGGCCTATTCTGGACGAGATTTGAAGATCTTCTTGGTTGCTGAAGCGGCCAGGCATGGCACTCCTGTTGCCACCAGGGATTGGACACCTGAAGACAGAGTGCATTTATTCGAAATTGATGTGCCAGTGAGCTATTACGGTGATGAAGACACCGAAACGCTCTGTCGGGGGTGGATCAGGGAGAAAGGAATTAGGGGCACATTGTGGGCAGAAGAAGGAAGGCCGATGCTGAGTTGGGGTGAATATTCGGCACCAGCCAATGAAGCCGTCCACCTTTCGTAAATTCTATTTCACTATTACCGAACATTATCGTCTAGTACACTCCACCTTGCGTCTTAAGTGCATCTTACGTCTCAAATGGGTGTCTCTTAGGGCCCAGCTCCCTTAACACATGTGGTCGTCAAAGCCCTTTACAACAATCTCCTCAACGTCCCAATTCACCGTAATATAGTGACGAAGGAAGTGGTCAGCACGGGAGGTCACCAGGTGCGTAGAGAGATCGCTAGCAAGTTTTTTGGCAGATCAATAGTATATGTCGCGAACATGTCCGGCTTCATGTTTGTTGGGATTACATCCGGGTGGATGGCGAGAGCGCGGATTTTGGGTCATTCTGCCATGGTGTAAGTCTTTAGTGAGCGCGGCTGTCGGGAATGTATCTATTGCTTACCAATGTCAAGGAACTCCACCGAACGGGCACCTACAGGCTTGCTGATAGAATAGGCTGATATTCCTGAAGCAGTCATTTGAGGCCGCGTCAGAGCTTAACATAATTACGGTTCCGGGGTCTCTGTGCCGTCGAAGGACTTGATGAAGTGGTAGATCATGAGGTATGGGCCGCGGATGTTGACCTCCTACTCGTCATATTCTCTCGTCAGTTTTGGACCTCTTACTGAGTTTCAGAGTTTACGGCTCCAGATTGTTGGACTTCCCTACCAGATCAAACCACCATCTCTTCGGGTCCATCATGCCAATATATGGAAAGTCTGCTTTACCCCAAAGAAGACTCCAGCGTTGCAAATCAGCGCATCAATAACCCCAATTACGCCTTCGCCTAGACAAAAGTCCAATAGTGGCATCTTCATCTGTTACATCGCATTTCACTGTCAAAACATCGGCTTTAGAAGACGTCTTCTTGACTTCAACAGCCACGGCTTCGAGGTCCAGAAAACACGACCGGTGATAATGATAGGACCAGCGCCTATTCGCGCCCATGAGAGGGCAGTCACCTAGCAAGATTATAATGGCTGCTGGAGAGGAGGAGGTTAATGCTGGCTTACTCTTCGAATGCCACGATTAGCTCCTGTTATCAGCAATGTTTTGCCCGCAGCGCTGTTCTTCGGGTTGGTGGGCTCGATTTCGAGAAACATCATACGATGCACGGTTTTCGTGAACTGGGCGATCAAGGACACGGCATCCAGATTGTCAACCATTGATAAATAGAGGTGCGGAGATCATGTCGAGGAGCCTGAAAAATATTGATATTGTGATTGAGGCCTTGGAGGATTCACTTTGCGCTTCGAATCAATGTGAGGATGGAGATGGAGATGTGAGTTTGCAACAGAGGAAGTTGTCCCTTGCTGTACACCCCAGTTTCCTGGGCTACTAACCTCATTCCCTCTTCCCCGTGTCCTCGTCGCCACACCTGAACAAAGGTTGTGGCCTTATCTAAATGTACTCTTGATTCAAAAACACCCTTTTACAACTTGGTCTATGTGTCGAGCAGATGCGACAAGGCGACGGTTAGAATCATACCACTAATGCTCAGAGTATCAAAAACCTCGGTAGAAATGCCTTTTCGATCCATCCTTTCTCACAGTAGAGCCGTTTGTGGTCGAGCTAATCCGAACGGCAATCGGCAATAGTTCAAGCCGATGCTTGTGGACGAACTTCGATTGGCTGATTTGACAAAGGGCCAATTAGTGACTCCTGCGGCTCGCATCTATATTAACTGGCCTAGGTTCAGGGTGGACTACTCGAGTGATGGACGCTGCAGCAACCCAGCACCTTTGTCTAAATTATCAAGCTATGACGGCTTCCTTCAGCTCTCTTTAGTATACCGGCCGTGGTCCCCTCTCAATGCAATCTTCAGTTTCCTTTCGATGATGTGATCAGCTTCTGCTCTCGCTGACAGGAATCTCTCCGTTCAAAAGTCCGACCGGCTGCACGTCCAACGATCAATGTTTGCTACTTTCATTTTACCCTTTCTTCAGGCTCACTCTCCACCAGACTCTGTCCCGGACTCAGATTCTATCTCCCAGTTCACCGTCAACTCCGCCCGCAACGCATCCGCATCTTTGCTCATGTTATCCGGGACTTCTTCTTGAACCAGGGGAAAGGGCCTATATCAAGCTGTGGGAGTGTCAGGCCCGCGTCTACCAAAACTTTCGGAATCGCTCTTTTAACGGCGACCTGTAAGCGAAGTTGATAAATTATGCCGGCGCAGTTCGTTGGCGGAGGCCTTGCGCATTAGGAGCCAGGATTGCAGAGTGTGGGTTAGAGAGCGGGGCAGGATAAGGGCTGGAATAGTTCAGCTATCATTACGGACGAGTGCTAGGCTGGAGCGACCGGGAGGCTAGTAGAGGGCAAGCTTAGGGCCTGCGTTGGGTGAATTGGTTGACTCGCCTCGAATAGTGGCTGAAATATGTTCCACCATTGCCTTTTCTGCGCGTGGATTAATCCGCGTCGGCGTTGTCGACATGGTTGCTGACGTTTATTGCTATGAAGTTTCAATTGAGGAGGTGCATACATATCACAAACGTGCAATTCTGGGCGCGGTAGTAAGTATACAATGTCTCTGTATCAAAAGCGCACCGGGGGTCACGCTATTTTATAAAAGGATGCTTTGTGCAGGGAATGTTTTCCTTTTAAGGTTTCAAGCAAATCCATCTTCGGAACTGAAGCAATTCCCCTTTGTCTTTCCAGATAGAAAAAAAAAGATACACAATAGCATTGTTCCTGACGTCTTTGTTTTCTTTTGTTTCATTGTAACTCTGTGTTCGTGACCAGCATTGTCCGACTTTGTTCATATATTGCTTCTTTATCCGATTTTAGCACCTGTCTGATCCAACCCATCCGCCACGGCAGCCCTTTGTTATTTATTAAACCACGATGGCTCCTCGGTGTATAAATACTCAGCCTTTTCCTTTTCCGAAGATACTTCCTTCGTTAACAACGGATCATACCTCAACGACAGTCACGACAAAACCCTAGTCTTCATCCGGAATTTCCTGGTGGAATTTTCTCGGCGGAATTCGCGAGAGATGAACTCGTTCCGTTTCCTATGGAACATACTCATAGAAAAAAAATTAGCTAAGTGTTACATCTCTTTCGCAATTCTTCAGGTAAAGCAAGCCGCTAACGAGAGGGTAATTGTAACTTCGAAATTCTTCCCAGCCCGGCATACCTTCTAGTATGTCGAGAAGCCCTCCGAGGTCCTCAAGGCAATCAACCAAATTGATGGCTCAGTCTATAAAACCATACAGGCCAGGGAATAAGCTCTTCTCATACCCACGGTCTGAGTAGATTGAGATTGAGCTCATCACCCAATCGCAAAGCCCCCCCCTCTCCGAGTAGTTCTTCGGAGGAATCACCTTGATCCACAGCTTGGTCTGGAGACTTCTACGGGCTTGGTTCTGAGCGCTCCTCCCGACGATATCGTGACCATTGGGACCGGCACGGCCGTGCTACGGACGCTCGGTCCTACGACAGTGACTGGGACTGCCGCATGTGGATGGAGTGAGAGCGCTGGCGTGTCCGTCAAGAAACTCCGGCCGATACTGGCCGGTTGAGCCGTGGGCGTTCCCGCTCTCTGAGCGTGTCCTATTCACGTCGCGTGTCTCCTGACTACACGCTCGGTTCTTACACTCCTGTCTTCACGATCCTGCCCATCGCAGAACCCATTGCATTTAAAAACGCCCACTACCCCGACCAATAGAAAGCATGTCCCAGGGATGATGGTCGGATGGTCGGATGATCGGGTGCAAGCGTCCGGCACGGCTGATGGCCCCCTCCACCCCGGGTACGGGTCTTTGGACGTAGACGGTTCTCGCGTGTTCTCGCTCCGGCTCCAGGCGATCGTACATCTGGTTTCGGACCGGTTCGGGATACACGAGGAGTAATTCTGTTCTTGGACGGCTAATGGACGCAGTGAAGAAAAGCGCGATTCGGAATTATGCGTCAATTTTTTCTTTTAAAATGTCACGTGAGGATAGAGGCGTCGATATTTAGGGATGTAATTATAGCAACACGAGGTAAGTTTTTTTTTTTCGGGGGCTTTCCGCTAACCATTTTAGTTGTTTCATTCTTTGAAAGAGGAGGGACTTTGATCTCTGGTGGGAAAGTGCATTGAGAAAGGGGATTTGGTGCTAACAGGTAGGTATTGACTGCTGTTGGTAATTGACTGTCACTATTGCTAACACTAGGAATACTGCATAATTTTTTTTTCCTTTTAGAGGAAAAAGGTAAGTCCACGTACGCATGAGTGATCTCACTATCAAGTATAATTTGATACTTGACAGCATAGAAGAAAATATGGGCTATACTGATCACATTCTTCGTCGGAAAAACTGATAGGTATGTATCTTCCCCTATTACCGTCCTAACTCGACCCCTCAGCAAATTCCATCCTACAAAACCGCCATTCCCGCCCCCAGCACCGCCACAAGTATCCCTCCAATTCCACCACCGGCCACGCCAATTCCTACCGCCGCCCCAGAACTCGTTGCCGCGGTGCTGGAAGCAGTACTTGAACTGGGTGGTGTACCGGTCGTATTCGCGGCCTCATTCGCATTCACCACCGTAATACCTCCCACATCGGTCGAATTCGCACACTCCGAATCGGCGAGCAGCGCAGCGGTAGAATTGAACGTGATATCGGCACACTAACACCACAGAGTCAGCAACATACCCCCTTCTCCCCTCCTCCAAAACCCCTTACTTACGTTATACAACGCCCCCCCCGTCGTACTAATTTGCACAACCTGCAACGTTGCCTGCACCCCCTCCACAGCCTCGCCCTCCAACCCTGCCGCCTTCAACCCCGCGACCAGCTTCGACTTCCCGGTTTCTTTGAGGCAGAACGTCCCGTTGCCCGTCTGGTTGAAGTGGTCGACGAGGCTAATGTTGAAGTTTGTGGCGTTGGGTCCAAGTCCGATGTTTACGTATGTGAGCGCCCAGTGGTGGCCGACATGTAGGCGGAGCGAGCCGGAAGTTGGGGACCAGGCGGTGCGGTTGGTGGGGTCGGCGGTCTCCGTGACGTTGGCGCCTAGGTGGGTGAGGGTGTTAGTCGGGTACGGGATAGAGGCCATGTTTAGGGGTTAGGGGAGGAAGTACAGGGAAAGATCCATTGGGAGGTTCCTTCTGCGAAGGACGAGCCGCGCCAGTATGGGTATTCGATGCTGAAGTGGGCGGAGGTGAGGGAGAGGAGGGCAAGGAAGACAAAGGGTGAGAAGATCATCGTTACTAGTGTCGGTAGTAGAAAGTTTTGGATGCTGACTGAGTGATTAAAGTAACAGTGGAAAGTTCAAGTCAAATACCTTCAGGGTTCGGAAGAAGACTGCAGTTCAAGGTCAAAGACTCTTTATATTTTTCTCACTCTGTACGTTTCCAAAAAGGAATATCGTGCATGCAAGAACTCCTGACTCGGTGGTCGGTTCAAACTCCATTTTGACGACTGCTAGGTCACGGTAGCCTTTGCCTGAGGCATTTGTGGCGTTGGTTTTTGGTTCGTAGCCGTGCTACAGCTGTTGGTTTTACTGCTCAAACTTGCTCATTCGCTTGGCGCCAAGGGGGCGGAGCGGGAGCTTGCAGGTGGAGCCTTCTGCACCCAATGGATTCCGAAATGGAGATATTAAAGGCAGAGATACCGGTGAAGAGAAATAGCGTGAGTTATCTGTGTGTACCATTTTAGGAATCACCGTTGTGAAATAAAACCTGTACCCATGGACCCACAACACCGTCAAACCATTTCTAGAACCTCTAGTACTCCTCCTTGAATACCATGCATTGCTGCTTTCCTTCGTCGTCAATCCAAGCCCTGAACATGCCGCCGCAGTTAAAGTCAGCAACGATATTTCCTTGCGTGCCGACAAGTTCAATGCCAATAATCCCGCCTTCTCCTTCGCCGGTGTGGCCCCACCGTTCACCGGCCGATTTCTGGAGTTCACCTCCGCTCCCAGCCATCCTTGTGACAGCAACGGAGAGAGGTATGTTTGGACTAGAGAATCGAGACATGGCTGCAGCGGTCCGCGCTGCATTCATTCGAAGAAAGGAGTCGCCATTCCCCGTGCCGGACATGGCGACTGCGTGACGACGAGTTGAAGTCGGCTGTTCAGCGAGAACTTTCTCCGGGATTGCAATTTGTGATGAAGTGAGGTTATTTGATTTAGAGGGCAGGCAGTTGGTGATGAGACCGGGTATATCTCCGGTGGAAAGCTTGTCGAGTGACGAAGAAAGGGGGTTTGGAGGCGTTGAGGGCTGGTAGAGCATTTCCTGTTTCTGGATCTCTTCGAGCCACTCCTCTGCCCAATATCCGGCTCCGAGTGTTGGTGTGTCTCCAATGCGTCCAGGTAGTTTGTTTGTGAGGCCACCCGTTGATGTTGCTACACAAACCGTTCCAGATCTGTCGAGTACGACCGCGCCAACGGTTCCTTGAGGGAGATATTCTTTACCGTCCCACGACGCATTGGGCTCGGCATGGAATTCCATAGAATTCAAGACTTCGGGTTTGCCTTCTGGGAATGGAAATGGATCGTGGAATTGCGCGATCGGTGAGATGGGTTCTTGTTCAAACTTGAGACCTCGCTGATGTTCATCCCACCTCTTTTTCGTAAAGAAATAGTCCGGTTCGACGATTTCAAGACCCCATTTCTCTGCTAGGCCCTCCAGATACTCTCCAGAAAGCTGGCAATGCCTCTGTGCACCGCCACCGCCTCCACGTTCGCCACGTAAAAGCATTTCGCGAGCGAGCTTGATGGGATTCTTGACGCGGGTTAGAACCATACATCCAACTCCACGCTTTCGCTGCCCATTTGAGACCATGATGCTAGATTCAAGCTCAATCGTGCCCGCACGGGTGAAGACGGCGCCTTTGCCTGCGTTGAAAAGTGGATCGTTCTCTAGAAGGGAAACAGCATGTGTCGCGACATCGAGGGCGCTTGCATCGCGCTTTTGGAGCAGTGATGAGGCGGACGAGAGGACGGCGAGGAGAGATTTGCGATAAGCTGCGTAGGCTGCTGGAGTAAGGTTTGCTCGAGAGATGTTACCAGCACCGCCGTGGATGATTATCCGTGGATGGATATTTGATGAATGGGAGTTTGTCATTGTGTATTAAGATGAGTATGAGGAAGGAGAGCGATATGAGTGATGGATGGATTAAGGATGAGAAATAAAGATACAATTTGGAAGCAACTACTACGAGAAGCTGTAGCGACTTGTCGCGACGACTTAGAGGTAGGCTATAAATTATGACTGTTCGGTAAAAGGGGCTAGGTCAAATGGCTGAGCCACAAAGCTGTAAGGCGCAAATTGTCACGAGAATGATGATCGTGATCGAGCTCATGATGGTGTTGAGATGACACGAGGGAGCCGGCTTAATTACTATTGGTTGTCGGTCTCATAAGGAAGCTAAACTGTATCTGGTTGCTAGCTTCAACATCCCTGAAATCTCCGAGCCGGTTCCGGGACCTCCGTCAGATACCCTGACAACGACCTCTCTGTTCTCTATACTCTCTCCACCCTCTCTGTTCTCTCCATCCTCTCCGTCAACTGAAAAAGTTCTACTCTTGTCACTACTTGCGACATGGCGTTTATAATATGAGAATGGTCCAAGCCAAGGCATTCTCTCCAACTTAATTTTGCTCCACCAAGCTCAACCACCACCCTTCTTAGGTGGCTACATCGAACAGCAGCCTGACAACAGAAGCACTACGTGCCACACACTGTCTATTCGAACATAACTTTCCACAACTTCGTGGTACCGCAGCCGGTGCTAACATTTGCGAGGTCTAGAAGAATTGTGCTATCAAGTGTTCAATTTTGGCCTTCATCAGAGTGGCGTGCCTCATTCCGCATATCGACCCACGAAGCCACGAATTCAAATCTAATGCTTCTAATAGGCTACACAGACTAGAAAAGACTACATGCGCTGACCGCACTATTGATAACCATTTTCTTCTAGTATCACCGAATTGTTATCACTACTTGATCATAGGATCAACTGTGAAAACTGCTACCCGTGGACAATGGTTTACAAGTGTAAGTTATGCCGGTTCCCTTACTGGTATCAAACATCTTCTGTTGGGCTTTTCTATCTTATCTTGCCTATCATCTGGCTGAAAATCACCGTTCCTGGTATTAGCAGAGAACGAGTTTTCGTAGATTGTTTCCTTCGCCATTCCGCATTTCAGGTTTCAAGAGTTTTCCTAGAGTTTTGATCCCCGCCCTGCCCTGGCCTTGCGGGTCCACGGCCAACTCTTGAGAGCTATCAATAGCATGCGGGGTTGGTACAACGTCGCCGCAACGTTTCACAGCCTGGTGCTACCATCAAAGTCATTCAGCCTTCACAACTCCTGGAAAGTAGTTGATGTTTTGATTAACTTTGCCCGTTGAATCTTGCGGTTTATACCTGCCGTGGCTCATAAAACACAGCCACGAGACCTCTAACATTGCGTCATGGCGATTTTCTTTTGGTATAACATGAGGCTAGAGCACCAACTTGCCGTTCAACCATGGTTCGATTACCAATGAATTGTTCGAATAGTATGTGCATGTGCCTTTTTCATGTAGCAAGCGGACCACGTTTCTGAGGCATTATTTCATACGGCCTACATATGGCATTTCGCAGAATCCGCAACCATACTTGCCGTTTTCGGCCTGCACTGTGTACTCGACTTCATTCCTCCTGCCTCAGCATATAAAGAAGGCACCACTACTCCAGAGCTTCTTGCCGACAATACTCTCTGCATTCATTCCAACTGCCTTCAGCTTTATCATCAGAGTTGTTATTGCGAGTTTATCCGTGCTCCATCCTTGGCTGCCAGTATTTCTCCTTATCTCCATCACCATCCCACAACAACACCCAAACCACTCCGAATACCACAACATCGGAACAAATCATCAATCATCCCCCATCAACCTCCAAACGGCTACGAATACTGCAACATCAGAACCTATGCTCACCAATATGCGAACCTCGCTCTCTCTTCTTGCAGCCACTCTCCTCGGACTCCTAGCCATCTGCAATGCCCGCCCAACCGTTGCCAACACCCTCGACCATATCATCATTAGATCAGCCTCTGACAGCACATGCCAAGTGCGTTACACACCAGCAACCCCCTTACCAATTCCAACCTAACAGAACTGCAGGTAACTCTGTGCACAGATCCCTTCTTCGGAGGCGAATGCGTAGTCGTAGTCGGTCCCGCTGCCCAATGCATCTCCATGAGCGAAATCGGTCCTGACTAGTAAACCCCCTCCCCTTTCTTCCCGCATAATCTCGTCTCAAATACCTTGCAGCATCAATACCGTGTCCACCTTCGGCATCGATGATGGCTGCATCTGCTCTCTGGTCAAGTGAGTCCCGCATCAAATATACACGCCGTGGTTGCTTTCGGGTGCTAACTGTAATTTCCTCTCATAGTAATCCCAACTGCTACGGCATCGGCAATGGCCTCTCATTATCCGGATCCGGAGAGCCCAATCTGGCGGGTCGAGGATGGGACAACCAACTGAGTAGCTACGTTTGCAATCGTTAGAAGTTGTGTTTGGGATTGCGTCTTGGTGTCGATTGGAGGAATAATGGAAAGGCTTGGTTGGAGAGCTGAATATGCGAGCTTGGAGAGCTGGAAATGCGGAGGGAAGTTTAAACGAAATTGGAAAATCATCGCTGGTCGTTGGTGCGGATCGGGCATTTTGTGCTTAGAGTGGTAATTGCACTGATATGGTAACGCTCAAAGACAACGTTTTGAGTCGAAATTGAATTCCAGCGCGCATTTCCAATTTCAAATCGCCGCATCTATTGGAGCAGTGTTATTGCCTTGGGGTTTGTGTGCTCCCATCGCTTCTCTACAAGCAACCCTCGGTTGTGTCTTCTTCGGACTCTCCTTTACCACAGTAGTCTCGACGGACGACCTCTAAACTTTGAGAATGAAGGAACACTGGATCAGAGGCTATGGTCATGCGTGTTACACACCTATTAACCTGCGGGGTTAGAAATGCGTATAATTCCAGACGCGTGTACATTATACTGTGATTTTCCAATCGCAGTAAAGCATTTTACGTGCCTAGGCGAAAAAAAAATTCTTGGTAGAAGCCCTATTCTAAGCTTTAATACCTAGATCCCTACACCGATAACTAGAGAGAGAGAGTCATGTTCCCTCCGTTAGTTATATTTATTTGTCTAATTACCCTTTCACGTAGTAGGCATATTTCGTACCTCGGCTTTCATCCTTGCGCAGATCCTGATGATCTCCGCGTTATTCAAACATTCGGGGCAATGAGCACGTTAACGCATAAATTTTATCGCCCGAATGGTTAAGCGAACAATGGAGTTCTAGGAAGGGACGTTGTTGATGGTCCTAGGCCGGCAGTGTGCTCTAACTGCCTAACCGAGGCGTGCAATATATTAGATGCATTTACAGGTACCAGGGGAGATCTGGAATTATTTCTAGGATGGTATGATCTCCTTGTCCGTGTATATATGGACGATCAATTCATTATGGGGGATCATCGTCTTGCATTACGGCTTTGGGTGAGAAGATTGGGCTTAATATGTCGTTTCTCAACGTCCACACTGTTCAAGTAGTTTTATTGTGCCTAGCTCCACAAGCAGCGCTGGCTACGGGCCCCTCGGGTCAGTCGAATTACCCCTATACAAACCTCTTACTAAACCATTGATAGTGAGCACAACATTCTACAACAACTTCGTCCGCTACACCGAATTCTCCGCAGCCGCCTATGCGAACACCTGCCTCAACCCACCCGGCTCCGCTGTCGTCTCAACGTATTTTGACGAGAGCTCGACAGATACACAAGCAACGCTCTTCAGAGATGACTCGAGCTCCGAGCTCATTCTCGCTTTCCGTGGCACGCAAGATGTCAAGGACTTTGCCACCGACTTCGACCAGACACTCGTAGCGTACACTTCTACAGGTGTGAGTTGTGACAACTGCACTGTAAGTCATCCTTACCTCCTTACCACCGCTTGAGCGAGCGTCCTCAATGAATGCATGGTGGACCAGGTCCACGAAGGCTACCTCGGCCAGTGGAACTCCGTCTCCAGTGCCGTCCTATCCGCTATCAGTAGCGAACTCTCTACACACCCTACCTACAACATCACAGTTACCGGCCACTCCATGGGCGCCTCTCTAGCCGTCTTCGCCTCAGCTTCGCTGCTGGGAAATGGGTACAATGTGACCACATACACTTTCGGGCAGCCCCGCACGGGGGACCCGGCGTTCGCAGATTACATTGATGAGATACTGCCCGAGGGGAAAATGTACCGGTGCACTCACTCGAATGATGGTGTGCCGCAGACTGTTACCGTTGCGGATGGATATCGGCATCATAAGACGGAGTATTGGGACAACGATCCTGCTGGTGCAGGGAACACGGTGCAGTGTACGGGTGATGAACCCCCAGATTGCAACAATTCGGTGTTGGGGACTGGGTTGGGAGCAAATTTAACGGGGATTAATGCAGCACATTTGGTTTATTTTGGTGTTGTTATTGGGAATCCGTTGGATCCAGGGGTGACGCAGTGCCTTTGATTGAGGTTTGGGTAAGTGTTTGCCTGATTATGGAGAGCTGGTGGGACGCGTTGCTAGCTTTTAGGGTGGGTTTCTTTTACTGGAGGACGTCCTTCTTTTATCAGATTTTGGCCGAACATCTGTAGAAGACGTAATCATCTTCTTGACTGATGCTCGTCACGATTGGTTCAGAATAGCCCATAGAAGGTATGAGAGGGGGTGAGCCTGGCGAGGCTGTGCTAATGCAGCGGTTCGGATCGTGTGACAAGGAAACTTGAGTGGTGCGCAGTCGATAATGCAAGCTGAAGTATTATCAGGGTTTTCTAACTGTGGGATTGATAACACTCTTCGTTGCGAAGAGATGAGACCAAGACGTTTCATAGTAAGACTCCGAACGCAATCATTTCGAAGATTGTCAAGGGACAGGCGGTGCTAAGAATAGCTGACCGAAGAAGGAAGATAAGCGAGTGACAAAGTCGTCATTCGCTAGGATGGAAGGAGGTCCGTGCATACTAGTTCACGCTGTAGCGTTCGCACTGCCTCACCAGCGCCTCCAATCCACGCGTTTGATGCTTGCTCTTCAAAATGTTACTACTGACTCTCTATAACACCACTAACCTGCCGAATACTTCCCCCAGACCTCACTATCCATCCTTGTTCCTCTATCTAGTTCTCGTAAACATAACATGAAGCTATGCTTGACGAGAATCTCCCCAGTCAGTGCACCCATCTGTGGCACAAGATATTCTGGACACTGACAATGATTTAGCTTTCTTCCTTAAACCTTCTCCAGATGGCATCAAACACCATCAGTCCTTCTACCTAACGCAGCATGGCTCCGAGCCCGAAGCCGTCTACTCCTTCCACCACCTCGACCCCGCCGAGCACTCATCCAAGAACACCTATGCAGCAGCACTCTTCGACTCATACAATGCCGACATTCTATACGCGGAAGTACTAGTAAAGCCGGGATGGACACAACCTTCTCTATCCCAGGATGAGATTCGGAGAAATGGAGGAATCCCACCACCACCTCAACCTATACTTCCCACCGAGTTTGCCATTCAGTTATATAATCCGGACCAGCAAGTCATGATTAGGCAGCAGACTTCGAAATGGACCGGCAATACACAATATGAGTTCTGCATGCCTCAGACTTCCTTCAGGACACCCAGTACCTCCGCCTTGGACCGAAGTCAGAACGACCCCGGAGCGGATGCGTCAACGCCGAAGATTAACTTCGTTTGGAGAAAGGAGAGCAAGCTGTCAAAGGATATGACGTGTTTTTTGACTGGAAAGTCTACAGATCCTACGGGAAAGAAGAAGAATAAGGAGCCAGACATCACCATTGCACTATTTTCGGGCTTGAAAGAAATCACAGTCTACGAATCGAATCTTTATCGGGTCGAAATGGAGGATTATAAAGGTCTGGAGGTGGTCCTGCTTTTGGGCGCAGCCGTCATACGCGACATATTCTTTGGACACACCAAGGAGGCGTTCCACATCACAGACCCTGGCGCACGGAAAAATAGCGGAGGCATTCTGGGAAGGAAGACATCTTCTCCGACAGCACCAGTTGTAGCACCTCCATTACCGGGCAGGCCAACCCAGAATCAGTCACTGCAATCATCAGCAGCTATCAGTGGCCTTTCCCAACCGCAGCAATCACGAAACGACGCGCAAAGGCATTCACTGCCCCCTCTTCAAACTAGGCCCAACCCATCGCCTTCATTTGATGCCCGCAAGCAGTGGGAGATTGATGCAGAGACAGCCCGTCTCAAAGCTCAAGTAGAAGCGGAAGATCGCGAGCAGAGGCGAAGAGAAGACCTCGAGAGACGGAGACGAATGAAGGCCGAGGAAGAGGAAACTAGAAAAACGAAAAAGTTTCTCGAAGCAGAGGACAAGGAACGCAGACGCCGCCAAGCGGAAGTTGATAAAGAGACTGAGCGTCTACGGAAGAAATATGGAGACCAAAGTGGTCTAGCACCGGTGCCGGAGCTGCCGCAACGATATTCTGCGCCGTTGCTTCAGGGCCCATTCCAGAAGCCGTCTGGGCACCAACATCGCCCATCAGGCCCTTATTTACAGCCGCTTGGAGGAAGACAGCCTCAACCGTCCTCGAGCTCCTTTTTTGGTGGCAATGGGCAATTAAGGCCCGATGACGGCCGTAAGTTGAAGGGTGGGAAAAAGAGCTTCTGGGGTTTGAGGGATCGGAGCGAAAGTGATAGTCCGGCCACATTGAGGAAAAAGCAGAGTAGCATGTTCTAGAAACGATAGATTATGGTAAGGCGTCCAGCAGCAGGTTCCACTTGGTGACTATTCTTGAACTTCAGTTCAAAGATGCTTGCTCTTCTCTATTTCATCTTCTACTATCGGTGATTTCTTGCGGCTATTTCTTCAAGTGTTTCGGTAAATTTCTCGACTTTGAATCCTGCCTTTCATAGCGCCGGCACTTCGAGGCATTGCGATATTCCCAGGCATACGGCCTGTCAGTTCGTGGAGTCGGCCTGGAGCCTCGCTCTCCCTCTTGGGACATATATGGCTGTATGCAGTGGTGGCCACTGAGCCATGTTCGTTCTTTCGTGGGCCTTGTTGAGTTGAACGTTCCCCCTCTCTACCTAACCTCAAGCCATCCATCTTCACGGTCTTCGACCTCTTTGCAACCAACATGCTATTTATTCGGGATCCTTTACAGAAGTATTATCTCTATCCTCTCATTCCCTTCGGCAGACTCCACTGATGGCGCGTCTGCCTCTTGATCGTGGCCTGCCCTTTAGAGCCCATCAACGTGGTGGAAAGAAGCGGACAAGCAACCCCGAAACATGGGCTACTTCGCTGAAGTCCTAGGCTCAACTCTTCAGCTAAGCAGTCCGTGGGCGATAGGACGGCGTGCCTCAATTAGAAAAGCGAGTGCTTCTAGAATGTTTTCTGTTCCTTCCCTCGGCCCATCGATAACGACGATGAGGGGAAAGCTTAATATGAGGAGCAACCAATTTTGTATTCTGCGTGGCTGTCTCAAATTGTATTTTTTTTTTTTTTTCACGTGCGAGTGGGCGGGTTCGCTGCGACGAGGGCTTTCGACTTCGACTATGCCAACGGCTGCTGTAATGATTGGCTTCCAAGCTTCCTCGAAATTTCTTTTCCTGGTAACCAACTGCAGGATTATGCCCTAATTCAGCATGCTTCAAGTTTCCGAAGAGACTTGCAACTCTGAGTTAAATGTCACTGCATCGTCAACCTATGCAGCTTGCTGTTATCCTGATTCATGCTTTGCTTGGACAAGATGCGCAGACAATTATTTAGTAGGGGAGGACACCGGCATCTTGGTACGTGTTTAGCTGCTTTACAGAGTTCCATAAGTTCTCACGCTCAAATACAGTCTATTTACTTGCAATTATGCGCACCGCTACGGCGCTCTTGGGAACCCATCTCCGCCCCTCGTACATTACGCGTGCTACACATAGGAACCTCAAGAGGTCTTCATGGCCGGTACAAGCGAAGATGTATCCGTAATCGCTACACCTAGCGAATCATCTACAGCGACCACTATATCTCCAACTCCTCCCCATCTCCCTCTTCGAGAAAGGGGTGGGTTTCCGGCGTAATGATCAGAGCTCTTACCTTCATTTTCTGGATTTTCGTGGCTAAGAAATGCAAAGCTGCCCGACTCCTATCCGAACAGGAAAGAACATTATGGGCACAATATTCTCAGCGCTTAGGCTTGCCAACCACGCCATCACAGTACATGATGAACCGTCAGGCTTATTGGAATGTACCCGAGGCCAGTTTGAATACCGCACGGTTCTTACTCGAGACGGAGGCAACTCCCGCTCCAAGAAGCGGCGTGACTGAGGTGCAACTATGGGATGGACGAGAGAGGACGCTACTTAGCCTCTAGTTGGTCGTGCGAGCTTGTTTTTCCTAGAGTTTCCTTCTCCAAAACATGTTATTTTTTCCAGCTTTCTTATCACCTTTAGGGTACCAGTCAATTGTAGCAAGTCACTCCAAATATCTATGCGCACTCTACCCCGCGAATGACCATACTGCCTGGGTTGATGCACAGCTCCATCAAATTTAGATGAACCGTCATGCTCCACGTGACCCATAGGTCCTATGGCATACGCTACCATTTTAAGGGGCAACAGGACGCACTGGAATTACTTTAAAGCTTTCGTCTTAAGGCCAACCTACTAATCTATCTCGCACCCTAATGGGCGGTTATATCTTATGACACCTTCGCCTAAAAGACTACATGTCTCTGCGAATTCAGTTTGCTTCACGAGAGCCCTCGACTCTAAGGAGGGAAAAACTCGCACCATGCTCCGGTCGACCAACTTGATCTTCTGAAAATTCAAATTGCGACTGATGCAGCGAAGGGTTGTATTGCTGATATATATATATAATGGATTTGAAGATGGTGAGTTGTGATTCCCGGGCTAAAATGCTGGAACCCTGTGCCGCAATTGCTTAATTTGACGACTTATATCGAAGCTGGACTTTGAGCGTTTGCCAACCACGAGCACCTGAACGATACAGATGCTCGTTTTATGTGTGATCTCATTTCCCTCAGTGGCCCTAGGAATCATTAGCTTTGCTGTTCTACCAAACTCGTGACAAAGTCCATGGAGGAAGTTCCGGAGACAGCCCAAACCACAAACCGCATCATTCTCTCTAGTCCTTCTTGCCTCTCGCCCTCCTTCATGTATACAGATATACCACCGAGAAGCAACCTACAATTCTCCCCAGGCCTCACTGGGCCCAGCAGAAACGCCACGGAGTGGTATTTGAAGCGATCATCCTGACAATATCTCTCGTTCGCGTTGGATCGTCGACTTTCTCAGTTTGTTCCTGGCGCCTCATTATTGTCCTTAGTACGCCTTTCCCCACAGTAAAATTGGCAAAGCTTTCAGTTACCGTATAAATAATGCTTCAATTTCTGGCGCTGGTATTTGTTTACTTATCCGGTCGTGCTGCAAATGTTCCAAAGTCCCAATGACGAACACCACCACCACCACCTCTTTGTTGCGAGACAGACTGATCTGCAGTTCTATGGCTACCACATCGACGGAACAACCAATAAGCAAAAAGAGTCATCCCTGAGGTCCATGGCCGGGCCTACAACTTCATACACTGCACTCGCCGGTTTCGACAGCCAACTGCGGGGATGGGTTGACTTGGACGGAGTCGGGATTGTACGGTGGTTGCTGCATAACGGGGGGTGCGACTTGCGTATTTGCGACGGGGGTGTGCAGGAGGGAGCACCAAACCATTTGGAGATGGTGGTGCGCAGACCTGGTAGGAAGGGCTTGCACTCCATGGGATATTGAAATCACTCACGAAATTGACAGCTCGAATGGCAAACTCCAACTGCCGGACTCAAACTGCATTCAAAAGCCTGGCCGACGCAAGCTCATCTCTGATTATCGAATGCGATGCTACATGTATGGGCCGCGATCTCTTCAGAGCAATGGCGGCCCAGATCGCGGTCGAAACGATTACGGTGACGCCGGATCCGACGCATTCCAATCCGAACGGTAACGCCCGGATGGCGGCTGCGGTCGTTGAGCCGCTCGCTCGTATAGCCACAGCCGGATTGCATTTCTGGATCTTCCGGGTTAAGAAACAATATGAGGTTAGAATTGATGTTATCGTATCCGGAATATATCCAGCGAATGGCATCGCCAAATACGTACCTGAGCTCTCCGGTGGGACCTCGGGGGCAGTAGGGTGGGCTGAAGAGTTGGATGAGCGAGGGGTGGAGTTCCGGTTCGACTTGCAATGAGAGGTGTGGCGGAGATGGGAGAGTCGGAGCTTGAACATAAGGTTGCGCCCATCAATGGCAGTGCATCGCTGTTCGGAGCGCCACTTTCTGTTTGGTAAGTCAGCCTGGCTGCAGTGGCTGAGATAGATTTTTTCAAATGGTGAGGGGATAGCTTGGTGGCGGTGTCCACCGCTGTCACACGGCATTCACCGTAGTTTGTGCAGCGGTTTGCCCGCTATGGGAAAATGTCAACAGCACCACCGTCTGTAGTGGCCAGTAGAAAAGCAAGAATAGGAAGAATTGGAGAAATGGTTCAAACCGGGGAATGCTGTCAATGAGTGGAGAAGATATGATGCATGGATTAAACGTAAGAGAAAAAATGTTTGTAGTTGTAATAGATAGACGTTAAATTATATTGTGTAACGTATTTGTACGAAGAGGTATATCAACTAGAGAGTCACCACAACGTGTGCAGCCAAGCCGTAACTCCTCAAAACCGTATATCTGGAAAAAGAACTCCTAAAATGGACAATGACGCCTTGTAAATGTGCTCATGCTTCTCTAAGTGCTCCAATGCTACCCGGAAATGCTGGGACGATGAAAATATATAGGAAAATCTGGTCGTAAGGTCATGAATGGGCATGAGATTGAAACAGCATTCGCAGCCCTGAGGGCTCCTTCTTCTTCTTCTTCTTCTTGTCCTTATCATCCTTGCCGCCTCGTGATGTTTTAGAGCTCTTTGTCGATTTCGGAGCTTTGTGCTTGCTCTTTGATTCTGCCCTCTCTTTATCGCGCGACGCCCGTCGAGCCTTCAGACCATCTTCTTCGATAACACCTGCAGCGATGAGATGCCGTGATGCGCCGGGCGTGATGAATTCGCCGTCGACACTTGTGCCGTTGCTCTCGGCCTCAATTTCGGCGATACCACGCCGCCACATTTCGATTCTGCTGAGCTCCGGTGTTTGCAGTTCGTCTAACTGCAACGGCTCTTCCAGCTCGTTCTCTTTCTTGGCCTTGATCTTTTTGATAATCTTGTATCCACCCAACGCTACAATTGTGACTCCGACACCGACGCCAGCTGCGATCATGAATTGCGGGCTGGCCAGTAGCGCGACAACGGCAGGGAAGCTACTCTTCATTGTCATTAGCACCCCAGGGCCCATTTTCCCTACTATGTTGCTGATCTCTGCCAATGTGAGGGCGACGGCTGCAAGAGCTTCTGGGTTCTTTTGGAGGTTCTCGATCATGGCCGTGACGGAATATTGAAGACAATTGGCTTCGTCAAGCAGCATTGTTAACCTAGAAGCCTTCTCCCTAAGTTCTCCCTCCTCGTATCGCTGCATCGGTGGTGGTGGAGGTAATTCGCCGTATGCCAGGTCCATGTCTATGTGCGGTTCGGAATGAGAGCGTGTGGTCTTACCCGCCGACAACTGAACAGGCCCATCGGTATGCCTCCGAGAAAGCTCCCTCCGATGTCCATCGCCTGCAAGGTCTTGCTCCAAATGGCGGTGTGTGGGACTATGGCGTCGAGGTCGTTCATCGTTAACGTAGAAGCTATCAGTGTGTCCGCGCTCGATCGATGGTCTGGCGTGTCTATGCGACTTTGATCGCGAAGGACCTTTGGATGCTCGTGAGGAAGCTCGCGATCGGGTGTCGTCGTCGATGCGGAGGGATTTCACGCCATGCCGGGCATTCTTCTCTTCCGCTGCCGCGTTGCGCTCGGCCTGGATCTCGGCCTTGCGTTCACGGTAGGCGGATTTGGCTTCCTTGAAGACATTGATGAGGTGTTTGCTCTGTGACCTTGTGAGTAACTCCCACCAAGCCAATTTCTTAGCCATTGCTTACATTGCTGACGACCTTGCCCGACTTGTTAATCACTGTAATTGTCTCGCCGAGATGAACCATGGTGTGTGTAATATGTGGCTATCTGCAGCTGCAATGCTCGTATGCTGTGGTGAAACGTGATTATCGATGTTGGCAGTTGGCGGTGGTACCTGATCAACAAGTACAGAGAGGTGCCAGCGAGGAAAGTAGCATAGGCAGACGAGACAAATATATAAAGCCTTTCAATCTGCGAGACAATTGAAGAAGACAAGGGCTTTAACGGGAGTTCAATAAATGAAGAATGAAACAAACAAAAAGAGAAGAAGCTTGAGGTGAGGCAAATACTAAAAGGCGAGCAGGCAAGCCATAATTGCTATGGCGCATGGGCTCGGCGACCAGTGGTATGGTAGTAGTGGAAGTATTACGGGATCGGGGCCCAAAGATGGAACCGGCCCATTCACTGCACTGCCCGCCCCAGTCTATCGAGACTTCGGAGACGTTTAAGGGTGGGATTCGTGGAGGTGCAAGACGGTGGTCGCGGAAGGCGGGAGAAAGGGCTGGTGGTGGTTCGTCGGTCGTGGCCGCTCGTCACTCGACCACACCCTTCGCTTCCCTCGAAACATCTGGGCAGGTCAATGCGGGCAGCGTATCGCCGTCGTCTTTCGTCTCAACTAGCATTTGCGATTGGCACATACAAGACAAAGAATTTTCGGTGTCTTGCAGTGCCGCAGAACGTGTCGTCTCTAGCAATGGCTCATTTTCCTTTGACGCCCGCGTTTCTCGAGCACCCTGATGTAAGCGCACAGGAGATCTTGAAGATGCTGCAAGCCCCCATGCAGAAGAGATTTCTGCCCAACTCCTCGGGCGAAAGCGATCAACATTACGAAAATCGGGTGTCTTTTTCAGCGCAGCCTACCCGCTGCACCTGGGCACATTGTCAGAAGACAAAAGTTCAGCTTGGGATGACCGCGGCGTTACGCCACAGTGGCGCTACATTGTGGCTCAGCCAGCCACACCATCAAAAATTCCAGGACCCAATGACCCTTCACAGTGCGTGTCAGTCATAAGATATTCAAATCATATGCAGCTGTGACAGGCGATGACGAAGCCCAGTATAGCTTTGTTTTGCCCTGGGATATTACTGAACTGAATTCATATCCACACACCTCCCTCCCTCCTTCGACCCGCCTTGAGGTTTTCAAGATCCCAAACTTCTTAAGCCACATGATGGGGAAGTCCGAGGGGGCTCCACATAATGCCGACGGGAGACTTTATATTGTTTCAAGGGTTGTGCCGGCTTTTAAAACGAATTAAACGTATGCCTGTTCTATCATAGACAACTCAATCACGGCGTGTCTCAACCAGCCTTCATCTAAAGTGGGACAAGTGCGTATCTCGTTTGGACATCATTTATGGATCGAATCGGGTAGACCTCGGTTTATGTCGATGCTAATGTCTACTTGGTTGGGTTAATTTGCTATTGACAGAGAGCGTGCAGCCTTGAGGATCCCGAAATTGTATGAGTCCAGTTGCGGAAGGAATGATCTGGCGGTCGCAAGTAACACAAGACCTACTTCTAGACATTGTTGATTATGTTGATTATGCACAAGCACGGGCGATGACTACGAAATCATCCGTTGGGTCGTCGAGTTTGAAATCTGTCTCTCCACGGTCCCCTGGTGCCCTACCTTTGCGTGCCAGCAAAGCAGCTTCGAATTTAACAACTCCAAACCTCCAAAATTCACAACAAAGGCAAGCAGGTGACGACGAACGAAATGAATATATAGGAAATAGCGTCTATCCAGGGTGTTTGACAACTCCAAACCTCCAAATACCACGACATAGTTCAAGCAGGTGATGGCAAATGAATTGACGATAGGAAATAGCGTCCATCTAGAATGTTTAACACCTCAGCACGGTGCCTTACGTTTTATAGACACGTAGGATCAAGGAAGTACATGATATGTGGTTTTGGTAACACGGTGTAGGGGTATCCAATGATGACTACTATCGCGTTTGTAGATCAAAGAGAGTGACCCTTCCGTGAGCGCGTGTGCCGTCAGGTCGTACCTGCATAATCGTGCATGCTCACAGTGGCCTAAGATCTGAATTTTTCGTGCTTTCCAGACATCGGTGAGACATTGCAATATGCCCTCTGCAGTTGCTCAAATGGAGGGAGTCATCCCTCCCCCGGATTCGCCATATCTGAGAACTCTCTCGTCATCCCGATTATCCCGCAGCGTAGGGATTAATATCAAAGCGGTGTAAAATGGCGTGTCCTCGTTCAGATACAGAAACTCACGGAATTCCTGATCTTCTGCCATCTCCAACAGTATCTGCTCGAAAAACATCGACCTCCGAAAATGAACGTCTTGCATCTCGAAGGGATTCCGTAACGGAACCACAACCTCGTGTCAAGTCGGTCAAATTCCAGTACAGCGATATATCTGGGTGCGGTTCTCCTGGTCGAATTATGTATCACGATCCGAAGCCGGTGGAATCTCCAAGCGGGCTGGAGGTCTTCAGAAATGGTGCTATTGGAAGAAAGTGGACAAGAGGTGAGAATAATTTCGAGAACCCCCACGCGACCTGCTAGCAGCGCGATTTCGGCGTCAGTGCACGACCTCTGCCAACAATAAATCGGGCCGAGCCGAAGGACAGGGTTCCTCCCAGACGGTCATTAACCCATCACGGAGAAAGCTGCAATGTTTCCATGTCGTCCAATGGTTCAAGACGACGTGTGCTAACGGATTCAAATGGAGCAACAGATACCACAGTTCCTCATGAGGCAATGGAGGTCGAAGTCCACGGCCGTCGAGCGGCCTCGACTAAACCCGCCGTTACGCCTGTTCTTCTCCACCGACTGAGGCATGACAAGTCAATACTCGCCCTTGTTGTGTCTTCTACAAACATATTTGCTGGAACCCAAGGTGGAGAGATTTTGGTATGCGCCCGAGGAACTTTTCCAATGTGTGCGCTGACCGGTCAAGGTTTACAGTCTTGACACCTATGAACGTGTGGCCGTCATTGAGGGCCACAGAGGAAGCGTCCTTGGGCTGTGCCTGTCGCAAGACCAGGACTTGCTCTTCTCAAGTGCCGGCGACCGCATTGTAAATGTGAGTAATCTATCCATAGCGTTATCCCATACATTCTAACGCCCTCAACAGGTCTGGAATACTCAAAACTTCTCACGACTCTACTCAATCTATTCTACTTACGACGTTGGTGACATATTCTGTGTCTCGTATTCCTCCACCCTGCAGACTGTGTACTTGGGAGCCCAGAACACAAGTATACAAGTAGGAGGCTCTGATATGCAACTGACGCACAAAGGCTGATCCTTCACTAGTGGTACGACTTGAGAGAAAAGGACACGCGACCACAACCTAGCCCCACATCGCATCCTTCATTCCGTGAAGATCGGTTTTTCGACTCGCCAGGGCCAGGAGGCGTTCGAACCCCTAGGCCTCAACCTCCTGAAGGAGGACCCCGACACGCTACAGGTGGCCGAATCCTTGAGCTGGACAAACAATACATACGACAATTTGCACATTATGGATACGTGTACTGCATGCTATTAGCCCGCGGCATATTATCAGACGATCCTACAGAGGAGATACTCATCTCAGGGGGTGGGGATGGAGTTATACGACTATGGCAACTCGATGCGGCAAATGGAGGCGCAATTCACGAGATCCACAAACTTGAAGACGGGAGGGAGGAAGGAGAAGCCGTTCTGACGCTTGCTGTAGAGGGAACCTTTCTTTACAGCGGTCGTCTTGACGGAGAAATAAACGTCTGGGATCTTGAGACAAAGCAGCTAGTAAGGAATCTGAAGGCTGAGACTGATGATGTCCTAACATTGAGTGTTGGTGGTGGATTTTTGTTTACCGCCGGTGTCTCTGGAATCGTACAGGTCAGTATATGCTCCAGTCTCTTCCAATCCTCTGGCAGCTACCTAACCCCTTCCCAGAAGTTCAACCGTCAGTATGAGACCGTCACCGAATTCCAAGCACACGACCGGCTCATCCTAGCATCCGCCTTTGCTATTATTAACGATAGGCCAACTTTTGTGACAGGAGGCAACGATAATACCATAGCCGTCTGGAATGTGCGCGACTGCATCTCTGCTCCAAGTAGTAAAAGGACCAGCAATGGTAAGTCATTTGGCTATCATGTGACACCCAAGTCGATTGACACTGATTTCCGCAGAACATTTGATCGAATCTCTCAAACAATTCATCTCCTTCCGGACGGTGTCTTCTGATCCTCGTTACAAGGGTGACTGCCGCAGAGGCGCCTCGTATCTTCGATCGGTTTTCAAGAATTTTGGCGCAGCTACTGAAATGCTCAACACCGAGGATCCCTACAATCCTGTCATCCTCGCCAAATTCCGAGGCAACCCTGCGAAATCAGCATCACGAAAGAAGATACTCTTCTACGGCCACTACGACGTCATCCCAGCAGAGAACGAACAAGGCAAATGGATTGGCGACCCCTTCTCCCTGCTAGGCATTGATGGGTATCTATACGGACGCGGAGTCTCTGACAACAAAGGCCCGATTATGGCCGCCATTTATGCCGTCAATGACCTGAAAGAGGAGCAAGCACTGGACTCGGATGTGATATTTTTGATTGAAGGCGAGGAAGAATGCGGCTCTCGCGGTTTCGAAGATGCAGTTCGCAACAACAAAGAACTCATTGGCAACGTCGACTGGATTCTTTTGGCTAACAGCTACTGGCTTGACGATCACGTTCCCTGTCTTACATATGGCTTGCGGGGCGTCATACATGCTACCATAAAAGTTGAAAGTCAGCACCCTGATCTGCACAGCGGCGTTGATGGAAGTGCTATGCTCGACGAGTCGCTGAAGGATTTGATAATGGTCCTTGCAAAGCTCATGGGCCCCGAGGGGAAAATCGAGATTCCCGGGTTTTACGATCCCATCCTTCCCATTTCAAATGAAGAGAAGAGACTGTATTCAGAGATCACTGAAACTTTACTTCGAGGAAATCCCGAGCTCGGCGACCCACGGCAATTGGCTATCTCGTTGATGCGACGTTGGCGCGAGGCGTCTTTAACGATCCATCGATTCCACACTTCTGGGCCAGAGAACTCGACCATCATACCACGCATGGCTGAAGCGTCGCTGTCGCTACGTTTGGTGCCCAACCAGACTTCTGCAGAGGTTGCACGTATCTTAACAGACTTCCTCCACTCCGAGTTCGCAAAGCTTGCTTCCCAAAATAGGCTTGAAGTGACTATCGACCACCAAGCCGAACCCTGGCTGGGCGACTTTCACAACGAAATCTTCAAAACTTTGGAGGAGGCCATTATGGAAGTGTGGGGCCCTACTCCAGGCCGCCGTAAAAGTTCCGTGAGCACACTCAAGTCGATTTCGGAGCGCCACGGCTATTCCGATTCCAAACCCTCGCCGGCAACTTCAAGTACTCTTGCCAATGGGCCCGCTGAAGGCGATGGGGTAGGCTATGACGAGACAAGTGAGCCAACTACACTGGCCCGTAAACCACTTTATATTCGTGAAGGTGGATCTATTCCATCGATCCGGTTTTTGGAGAAAGAGTTTGAAGCTCCGGCGGCACATTTACCATGCGGGCAGGCGAGCGATAGCGCGCATTTGGATAACGAAAGACTTAGGCAGTTGAACCTAACCAACAGTCGGGAGATTTTCAAAAAGGTTTTCAGGGATTTGCCAAAAAAGTAGTATGCATGGTGTAGATGCGCACTCGTTGGAAGATCTTTGCTGTTGAAGTCTTTGGTATTCCGGTCTTAGGATTTTGTATAGACTTTGTTATTGTTTTATTTATACCCTCGTCAACGCTCGTTCTCGATTCTCAATTCCCGTGGGTCTTGTTGCATAAATGCGGTCGGAAGGTAGAGAGGTAGAGTAAACATGGTTCCACTGCATTGCTTCTCAGAAGCGTGTACCTTGATACCCGAAAAGCTTCCCCAAAATTATCATAATCAGGAATGGTGGAATTCTAATCAAGAAGCCTCGCGAAATCCATGAACACCATACCCAACTCATCCCATCAACTCCATTCTCAACTCCATTCTGAGCTCAATTCTGAACTCAATTCTCTTGTGGAACAGCTACGGCTACATCATTAATTCTACTAAACTCCCAGCCCAGGCGTAGATTATGGCATGCATACATTGTCTCATGCTCCACCAAGGTTACCAGGCTGTAGTAGATACGGAGGGTAAAAACAAAATGATACGACACCCAATCGCATTTAGTAAAATAAGTCACTTACCATAACTGCCTTCCCCCAAACCCATTGGTCGCAGCCCGCTTGGTGTGGAGGGCAGGGTAGATGACGCAACCTTTGGAATCGTTCTTATTGCCGCTTTCTTTGTCTTGCACTGTCAATTGAAGGCTTTTTCTCTTGTTTCTAAAAGGTCACAGTCACTACTTTTTTGCCTCTCGTGCCCTCGACCCAAGGTTTCTGATGGCATCCAGCAGCCATCACACTTCTGCTCACTATATGCATTCGTCGCGCCCTCAAAGAACTTCATCGGGGCACAGTCAGTCCCCTCTCCTTCCAGCCTCCATTAATAGCACCTCAACCTCATCCAACTTTGTACCTTCACTAGGGCACTTTCTGCAATTTGTGTCCGTCAGAGCCATGTCGTCGCCTCTACCTCCCCCCCTCCCTAAATGGCTGCACGTCCTATATCTCGTCCCTGTAAAGGGCTACTCGTTAGACGTTATCTATGATTCATGTGTGAACCCCACAACACGAAGCGGCGACGGATTATATAATCCAGTAGAGAGAATCGTACGTACCCTCGGCGCGGTTATGTCATCCACTCGGCCGGGGAATCAGACACTTACATCGTCCTCACAGCCGGACACGTCTAAAAGAAGCTCCCTCTTTTCTAGATAATGTTGGCATTTTATTTATGGATAACAATGACCTTAAGTATTTTTCCCGTCGCATCGCAAATCTCAACGTCTATTATCTCGTCCCGGAAGGTCGGAGCTTGAGCTTGGGTTTGGAGTAAGGTAAAATATTTTTTATTGTCTACCCAGATCCTAAGATATCAAGAAGAGAGTGGTTATACTACCAGTCTTTGGTTTGCATCTGCCATGAACGCCAGCCGGGCGAGGCTCCCTACCGACGGGCGGAACGCAAATTGCATTGTGCATCTCCCGCTGCAGATGGATCAGAGCTTCACGCAAGGACTCGTACACTTATTCGATGGTTGCGGAGCAGCTGACTTCAAATTTCACGAATGACACGTGGTATGTCGAGATCGCGGATTGCTACAAGTATTGCAATATGGGCTGGGGAGCAAGAAGAAGGATTTGAGTTAGCCGTAGGCGATGTAGCGACGTTACTTAGTACATGTTTTAGAGCTGAAAAAGGGATGATATTCGGAGATATTCGCACTTTCCAGAGCCAGATCGAGTGGTATGTAGATATGCCATTCGGCATTGCATTTCACCGTGTTCATGGTGTTGTTCAATGGTGATGGCTGGGCATTCTCTCCGCTTAACTTACCGCTTAGAGGAATTTCTGCGACCCTAGCCTCTATCTGAATTAGCGCATGCAAGTGGGTTTCAACGTTGCTTCAACCCTGTGAATGTCAACAAAATTCCATACATGCAGAAATGCTTCAAATCATGTGTTCATCTAATTCAGGTGCTGGCACAGTGGGCTATTTCAAGCCCTTCCTTATTTCGAGAGTGGAGAATGATTCTGACTTCCCTGCTATATTATCTCCATGGGAGCATAGATATACGGCAGTGCCTTCAAGTATCTCTTTTCTTTATAAATGGGCGTGTCCCCTCATATCTTCCATGTCATGTCATCTCCAACATCTTTCATCAATATTCACTCAACCACTGCCCGCTCCCAGAGTAAGACTCTCCTACTCTATAAAATCATTGTTGCAAGCTAGTACACTTCTACTCTCTCTTTGGTAAACATTCTTCTTTTGATCCTATCCATCGTTTTGAGATCGTAGCTCTTCTCTCCCCTCAGTCTAGGTCTTATTCGGATCACGATCGCCGCTTACGGCATTATTGGAATTATTATTAAGCGCACGATTACCCAGGACGAGCCTGCTCGTGCATATTTTTCTCACTTCAACAATATCATTTTTGGGGTACCACGTTTTACAATCTTTTTGCTGGAATTTATACTATTTTATATACGCCCTGCAGTCATGCATGGCTTGACTCATGGCCTAAACGGCCCCAGCTGCTGCACACCCTACTATACTCGATAGTAACTGTATCTCTCGCTCCTGGTTACGGTCGTGTTCTGGGCGGTGCAGCAAGCACATAAAAAAATGCCACGCCATAAATTGCGCGGTCAAACATCCCTCGGAAAGCTCTCAGTTCTACCTTTGCGATATTTGTGGTTCTTCTCCCCAGGACGGAACCCCTATCTTGGATGTAATAATCCCAAAACTTTGCCAATTTGCGCTGCTCTCTACAACCTATATACATGGCCAAAACTCATCTCAGGTTTTGTTTACACATCTACCCTGCATTATTATCTTACTCGCTAGCTACACGATATCGTATACATAATCCATGCAACCGAAGGGCTTTATTTGGCTTACGTGCACTGTCCAGACATATAATCGGCATCGCAGCTGGCTGTGGTTTGCTCTCTGTTATCCCCTTCGTTATCCACTGAAGACTTTGGCTCGCGAAGGTGAAATTTGGAACGTGTGGGAATTTTGGAAATGACAGAGGTTTATGAGAAGGCCAGGGTGAGTGGAGATAGAGGGGAGGAAAGAAGCTGAGCAAGGCACCAATGGTGGTCTTCATGCGGGGAGAATAAAAGCACCACGAATCCCATAACCCTTCTATCGCAGTTTTACCCTCTACGGCAATTATATCCACCATCCCTCTCCCGCCGTGCTCCAAACCAGGCATTGCCTGTCATTACTCGACCCACGAAACCTCGGGTGCAATTAGAGGATGACTTGGTCAACGACATGACGACACCCCTGACCTCTTTTTGAAAAACAGAAGCTACCGGCAAGTAGCTGTGCTCTTAGTCAGCTGGGAATATGATGCGGTCAGTTTCTCCGCAGGCAAACCGCAGTTCATCGACATCCCGGGGAAATATCAAATCCACAGAAGCCTATCTAATTTGGACAACGAAACAACAGAACTGGTACCAGAACCTATGTGTCAAAATTCATAACTTCAAAAATGCATTCGCTGGCAAAGGCCACCTCTGCATATGCATATATAGCGACTATGCCACTGTCACAGAATAACACAAGGAGCTCCTTTTGGGTTAGGTGAAAACCTTCTTATGACTGCCAATTCGGTCTCGCAATTCGTCCTGCCCGTTTTGCCCACAAACTAAAAGGACGCGTGCAACGGCTCGAATAACCGGCTCGAAAACGTATGATACCATCTCTGATCAGAAATTGAAGTCGGCTGCGAAAGTGGCATTCTCTATCTATTCGACACCCATTTTGTTGGCCCGCCTCTATTTATTCACTATAATGCCGTCTTGGCGCTTTTGCCAATTATGAATACGGCCGGAGGCCTGAAGGCTGCAGACACGCTTGACACGCCTCACGCATTCGACATGTCCACATTTGCAAACATATCCGCTGGATATAGTGAGTCGGAGCTTTTGGAAGTGAACCGGTGATCATCGTCGACTAACTCCGCCAGTCTAGCGACCTGACTGCGGTCCTAGTCAAGAAGCTCAAAGCTACCGCAGGGTATGGTCACACAAATTAACACCTGCTTACCACGTGGAAACCGCCTACAGATAACGATCCGCATCTAGTGAACGGCGCACCGCCACTCAGCTATTCGGCGACCTCTTCAGCCAAGCTGTCACCGACGAAGACGTAACGACGCTGATCCACCTCGCGGACGGCCGAGCGGCCAGAAACGGGAACCCTCGCAACAGCATCGCCCTCGCGCCCCGAGACAGTACCTGGACTGGCTTCGACACGGCCAGCCAAGGGAACTGTTCCATGGAGGAAGGCGATTCGGATTCGAGGCCCACGCCGCCTACGTACGTTTTTCTGTGCGTCAACGTGCACAGCAGGCCCATCAGAGATTACCATCGCTCGAAAGTAGCGGATTTTCAGGAGTGGGGGCGCGGTGGGCCTCTCCATGCGCACATAGATCGGATTTGGGCATGAGGCCCTTTCGGCAACGTGTTTTTCGCCTCACTCCCGGTTGAGATGTGGACGATGCGCACGCCCGAACCACTCGGCGTATGCCTATGTGGCGGTCGTCTGAGCGCCTTGGAGACCTCCTGGTCTGGATATTCATGGGAGGCAAGGAATAGCCCGGTTTCTCCTATTTTACCTTTTCTTCTTTCCCATTTCCCGTTTAGCCTGTTGTGGAGGAGTGTTGGGAGGTCGGTGTGGTTTGTGGGAATGGTTGGAACGAGACTTTGGATCGGAGCTATAGGAATTACAATTGAATCATTGAATCATCAGTTATGAACAGTCTTGAGTAAATTTCTCGACAACCTCCCGAGCTTAGCTATGCACATGGTAGATTACACTGACTCAAAGCGGCCTGCGTGGCTTCACGTGCTTGGATCCTTCCACTTCCGCTTATACTCCAAACCTCCTTTTATCTTTAAAACCTCTCTCCCGTATGCGCGACTCCAAATGGAGCTGTAGATAATTGAAACCGAAACACAAGTACCAGATAGGTTTCCGTAAACTCGCCAATGGCCTCCTGAGCAAGTTCCGCACATGACGAAGTGCGACAGCCCAAAATAATACCATGGCACAGTTTTATTACCACCGCGAGCGACCACATCCTCTTGCAGAACACGAATTCTCTATTGCAGGTCCTGATTCTTTTATAGACTGCAATAGACCGCCTAGGCCACAGAGCAGCTCGGAAAGACCGGTGACTGTGACGTGGGCTGAGGCTATTACCCGTTATTCCCTTGCCTTTCCCTTCCATTTCTGTCTAGCTGCTCTCTGGGCAAAGACATCTGAGCTTCTGTGGTTCGGTTTTGGTTTGAACTCTGAGAGTTGTGCATTCATGCGTTCGGCTTCACGCGTTTGGTTTTGCGCCCGAGCTGTTCCTCGTCATCAGGCATTTTCTGGTGATTTGAATCGAGGTAATATGAGCCTTTAGTCGAATGAACCGGGGGCGAGGGAGTATTGAGACCGCCAATATCATCGAGTGTATAAACGAGGGATGGAAAGCGTAGGTTGAAGTGGTGCAATTGATATGATATTGATAGATGAAAAGGTTCAACTAATGGTCAGAACTGTGCTCAAATCTCCACTCCAAGACCTCCTCGATCTACTGTAGACCTTGCCCGAATGCATATGCTTGTCCGAAAGAGATGGTAGATTCCAACTACCCAGGCCTTGATGTCATCCAAGTGCGATATGGTGCTCTCATTCGCATTTCACCCTCCAATAAGATCCCGTAAAAATAAAAATCCTAGTCGATATCAATCGGACAGTTTGCCGAACCACTCCTATTTCAGAAGCAGAAGACTGCACAGCAAATTCATAAACCCCATTCCACTCACATCATTCTGGAATGTGCCATCTGCGCAAGCTTAATCTTAATCTTCGCAGCTCTAGCCTCCGCCTTCAATGCCTCGGCATCAGCTAGCGCAGCCTTAAGCTGGAGGCGAAGCAGGGTCTCATCGCTCTGCGTGTCGGCTCTGGCATTATTTTGCTGGGTGCGAGTGTACTTAACGCGCTTGGAGAGACTGTGCACGGACTTGATAGCCGGTACGCTAGCAGATTCATCCTTGAACTTGCGTTTAAGGGGAACACTGGAGGCATCCTGGCGTTGAGCAATTTTCTCTCCCGAAACTGGATTGGGGGTGATTGATGGGGCCGATGCAGCTTTGGGTGTCGTTGGAGTTTGAGGGTTGGCTTCTCTGAGTGTGTTATCGACCGTCGGCCTCGGAGAGGGAGTGGGGGCAAGACATGTGATGAAGGGGTTCTCTGGAGGTTGAAGATTGGTTTCCTGGAGTGAAACATCAATGCTAGCATCGGCGGTGGGGTGGACAGCGATGTGCTTGGTTCCTTCAGCACTTGCATGAATCTGAAGGCCTTGCGCCTTATTCAGCTTTCGGGTGTTCATTGATTTCGATTCGATTGGATGGATAGATTTGAGACATTCAGGTTCTGACATTGGTCGAGGCGTAGACTCCATATTTCCGTGAACAAGTGAGATTGTTTGGTCACAGTGTCTGCCATAAATTTCTATAGCTTTGACGCAGTCATCGGGAAGCAGGTATGAGTTGCGAGCGGCTTTGCCTTCCCGTTCGCGTCGAGCTTCAACAGCTTCCAAAAGACATGTCTTCGCAATCGCAATGGTTGGAATGGTGGCTGATACCATAACCAGACTTTGTAGAAGTCCCGCAGACCATTCTTGGGGATCGGATTCCGGTTCGTCAGATGATGTGCCATTGCTAGTGGACCTGCGCGGTAGGATACTTTCTGAAGTAAGCTCAGCGAGATTAACCTTGTTTGCTTCGATCTGAGCAATCAGACTCAAACGACGACGCTGATTAATAGGTCTCAACTCGTTGAAGGGTTTTCGCTGCCCCATGTTGAGGTTGTGGAATAGGAGACTGAAAACAAAATTTTGGGTCTAAGACTTGTACCGTGGTGGTGATGCGAAGATAGACGAAGAATGAAGTTGGAGGAGTGAAGACAGAAGGGAAATTAAGGAAAGAAGAGTGATGGTGGAAGAGTGACAGATAACATATTGTTGATAGAAAGAGTAGTGAAGGTAGAAAGAGGAGTAAAATCATCAGAACAGAAAGAGATCTGTTGATAGGACGAGGATTGTTGGATGATTGATGATCGAAGTGAAGTTTTACTGTGTGACTGATAATACTAGAAGTGTGGTACTACGAGTTG
Organism: Lepidopterella palustris CBS 459.81; assembly: GCA_001692735.1. Classification (NCBI taxonomy): domain Eukaryota; kingdom Fungi; phylum Ascomycota; class Dothideomycetes; order Mytilinidiales; family Argynnaceae; genus Lepidopterella; species Lepidopterella palustris. Next base: position 33,442 of record KV744979.1, read on the forward strand.
CAAAGCGAAATCATAACCTTAGGGCACGACTAACGAAGGTATCAGACTTCAGAGACGGCGAGTAGAGATCTTTTCGATTTTCGTGGTGACTGTGATATCCACGAAGCCCGCGAGACGACCAAAGAGCAGGCGGTGGAATTACTAAAACCTCAGTACCACCCGCCTAGCTTGCCCTTGTCACAGCTAACGAGAAGCCGCAGCGCCTCAATATTTATAATGACTTACAAAAATCTTCGAACATGCTTAGGTGCACAATAAATTACACTAATTATACTCTACTAAGGAGTAGGTAAAGAGTCGTGATATATAAGACTTCCAAAAAGATTATGAATGTCAAACTACACTCTCTTCTGCTCCCTGCCACCAAGGCCTGGGCCTATTCCGCGTTTGTCTGAGCCACTGAAGGCCGTGGTCTTGCTTTTCGCTGCTTGCTGTACCAACCGGACCGCACGACGAGGCATCGATATCCTGCTCCCGAGCACCAATACGCCTGTCAACAGAGCTAGACTGCCTGCTTGGTGCGTAGCTGCTAGCCAAGTCGGAACCATGTAGATGAGAGTGCTGATGCCAAGAGCGACCTGCATCCATACAAGATGAACGGAACCCATGACTCCCTTTCTTGCATTTGCAGGAATGATGGCACGAACACGCGACGAATAGCGCGTATATGCAAACAAGCTCATGACCGCGGTAAAGGTAGTCATTGCGAGGATGCGATGGTCGAGTTGGACAAGAGACGGATTCTCAAGCATGTTGCGCCACCATAGATCGGATTGGTCCGGGACATGGCTGTAGAACGGATCAAAGAGTTCCTTTTTAGGAGGAGTGAGACCAAGTCCCATGTACGGAAATTCGTTGTAGATTAGACCTGCATCTAGGCCGGCAACGAGAGCACCAGACATGGCCGTAATGAATACGAGAATGGACAAAGCGGTTACAGAGCCTCGGAAGACGCGCAAATGAGGGTGGCTGAGAGTGGCGAACAGTTTTTGAGCAGATTCGGGATTTGCGAGGAGAGCACGTTCTCTTAGAATTGAGAGGCCAGAGAGAAGCATGGAGGTATAGACGATAAAGGCAGCCCCCAGATGCGCTGTAAGGCGGTATTGGCTTACGCGCGGATGGCTTCCAGGTGCAAAGAGGTCGTCATGCAATCCGCTCTTAACCATCCACCACCCGATTATTCCCTGGAAGCCTACCAATCCGCATATTCCGACGAGTTTCCAAGCCATTGGGATGGAGACACGTCGCCTCGCGATGAAATATATGGTTGGTAGAACGAAGGTTACTCCAATCACACGGCCCCATAGGCGATGTCCCCATTCCATCCAAAATATTTGCTTGAATTCAGGGAGGGTCATGTTCGGATTGAGGAGAGTAAATTCGGGTGATGAGCGGTACTTGGTGAACTCCGTTTCCCAGTCTTCTATGCTCATTGGTGGAATGGATCCAGTAACAGGGCGCCATTCTGTGATACTCAGACTCGATGAAAGTTAGTGAGGTTCAGAAACTTTTAAAGAATAAAACTTGCCCTGATTCTGTGAGTCTGGTTAATCCTCCAAGAATGACAATCCCAAAAACGCTTGCTGCACTCCCCAGAAGCCAGTATGCTACAGCTTTGTCACTTGTCTCAGGAAAGGAGTTTGATTTTGGAGTTGATTGCGGCGTGGCTTTTCCCACAGCAGATTTGTTCAAGTTCCTTAGAGCAGATGGCGAGCTATCGGCAAAGTGGTTGGGCGTTTGTGTTGATTGAAATCTGAAAGCCTGGAGAACTGGAGTTTGTCGGATAGACTGGAACTGCGATCGTACCACAGACGCGGATGGTGTTTTGACACAGGCTCGACATGTGAATAACTCCCGAGAGAGGCGCGGAGCAGCCCTCCTCAGGATAGGGAAGGATTGAAATATGGACGCCATCACAATGGCGCTGGAGGAAGAGGGAGACAGCGCGAGTGTTGTGGTGAACAAGGAAATTATATATTACAGTTAGCGTTTCGGTGGTTCGACTCGGCGCATCTCCGGAAATGTTTGAAATAGTCGTGCCCAAGAGCTGTCCTTTCGTCTTGAACGGAGATGACTAATTTCAACGATTAGAGAGGTGCAAACATATCACAACTTGCGTATTAGGATGTGGTGATCTCTAGATGTGGTTCTTGGAAATAAAAATATGCCTGACTTTGGTCTTTGAGGGATTTGGAGGCTGTTTGAAGAGAGCACGACTGATGGCTGTTGGGGAGAGTAAACCGCCCGGAACGCCCCAGATAGCGGCGGACCCTGGCCGTTGAATGGCGGCTTGCCAGCCCGAATCGAAGGCGGTCACGGCGCCCATCACCGGGGCAAACGGCGTCATTCTCACCACCACTACACTATCACGAAGAACCCCCGCCAGCCCGCCTTCCTTGAGCTGAACCTTTCTTTCTTTTCATGCACTTCATATTTCCTCTATTTTCACTACTCACATAACCTTTTAATCCTCCCAGTTTCCTTATTTGTAATTTTATAGCTTCACTATCCCAAACTCGAATCTATCAACCCTCACGAATTACCTCCCCGCATAATGTTCTAGCCTGCCACCCGCCGAGCATAATCACAATGCATAACCACGGGCAGCAACAAACAAACGAGCAGGACACTTCTGAAAACCCGAATTATATTGTTTCTGCCCTTAACATCGACCAGCCATCCCGCCCACCAACCTGGAGCTTTGACAACACTGCCCCTACAGGCAACGATACGGCGGGACCCAGCACCTCCTCGCGGCCCTCCCTTTTCTCTCCAGGCACTCCGTCAATATTCTCTTCCGCGCCGTCCACTTCTCCAATTATTACAACAGACGCCACACGACCCACTATCATGACGACTTCACCTTCCAGTTCATCTCGACCGCTTGCAACACTGGCAAGCACCTCCGCAATTGCTGCGAGGAGGACCGCCCGATTCGAAGACAATGCTTCTTCCCCTTCACAAAACAATAATAAATTATCGACGGCAGAGAAGGATGCCGACGACCCTACCACACCAATCGAAGGTCGGGGGTCGACGGAGAGGCGTGAATACACAACTCTGACAACATTGAGCCGGCTCTTCGCTTCCCATACCTCCCCCGATACATCGCGAGCACCATCCTACAATCAAAGCGCCGGTCCCATGTATACGCGATGTAGGTCGCCACAAACCCTTGCAGGCTATGTAACTAACTTCAATAGCGATCGTTTCTGAGGCGGCCACGCTGCCAGATCACTTATACACCAGAGGGCTTCTGGGTGGGCGCCACTCGGACATCACCGTCGTTGCATTTGGGCACAAATACGCGTTGCACCGCCTGATTCTCGATCGAGCACCTTTCTTCACAACCGCATTATCAGAACCCTGGCTTGAGAGCAGAGCCAAAGAGATAACCCTTCATCCAGAGGAGATAGATTCAAGCATCTCACAGTCTGCATTTGAACTTGCACTCAAGCGGTTATATGGGGTCGATATTTCACAAGAGGAAGACGCCGAAGCAATTGGTCTTTTTGCGACTGGATGCTGGCTCGAGATGCAAGACTTGGTCGACTCGAGCATCGACGCTATCCTGCGTCAAATGAGTCCCGAAACGCTCTCGCCATTAATCAAATTGGTGACTGCTAACTACTACGGCCGCGCTGGAGAGAGAATCTTAGCATGTGCCAAGTCAATGTTATGCCGTGACGGGTGGGAAATGCCGCTCAGATACTGGGATGGCATTCCGGGAGATGTCATCCGAGAAATCGTCGGCGGCGATGGCTTCTTTGTCGACGGGGAGTGGGATCGATGGGTACTCGCCAAGCGCCTCCTGGATCGGCGACTGAAGCACAAAGCCATTGAAGCCGGATTGATTGAACGAGGAAAGAAACCAATCACTAAAGCACCAAACTCGCTACGTCTCATGGCTGTTCGTTTTGATGCTGTCTATCGCCAAAATTCGATTATAGCCAGTCGCCCTACACCGGATAGCCATCACAGCTGGCTAGCACTCTATACCAACCCTGACATTGAACCATTACTAGTTCTTCTCGATGAAGGCATCCATTACATTCATCTCGACTTTGAGCAGTTGCAATTCATTCGCCAAGCGCGTGATATACTGGGTTTACCCGTCATGCCAGAGAAAGCCATTTCAAACGCGCTGTGGCAGCAGATGGAGTTGCGCCAAAAGGTTCTTAACGCCGGCGATCTTGACATGGAATTGGGCCTGAGCAAGCCCGCCGAAGAACTAGCAGCAAATCAGCAATCAGCAGTGACTGTGGCCTCCTCCAAAGAGAGCATGTCGCCATTGAAGGGTAAGCAGAAACAGGGCAACGAGACACCTGAGGAGGATGACGAGGAGATGGACTCGGGAAGCTGGGATGCCAACGGTAAACCGCGCAAATTCTGGATACCAAGCACTGACTGCAATATCGTGATGGGCGGAAATGCGGAACCAGTCGTCACAACGTCGACCTCGTTCCAGCGTCACGTATCCCGAATGTCCGCCACGCTACAACCTGAAGACGTTCAGTGGGCGACGGATTTCGCCTCATCTCCTTCCACGTCTACTAATCCAAATACCCGCTCCGATTATCCCGCGCGTCCTGGCTCTGCCAGTGGTAGCAATGCTGGCCAACCCAAGCCGATCGCCTACACGCACTATCCGCCCTTCCGCTTCTCGGCCGAGTTCCCCAACCCACGCTTGCTGAAGGAAAAGAAGCGTGTCTACTCGCGAACGGTCTTCTACGCCGGCTCTCTCTGGAACATCTACATTCAGAAAGTCCGATCGGCCAAGAACGTCCAACTGGGCGTGTATCTCCATCGTGCCAAGGAGCGGGAGGCAGAGGAGGCGATGACGAGTGGCGGAATAGGCATGGCGCCAAGTAGCATCGGAAGCGTTGACGAGCGCATAGGCCTCCTAGAGCGCGAAATGCTACTGCGCAGTGAACGTCGGGAGCGTCGACGTGGTCGTGGCTCGGGACGTGCCGAGCAGAATGAGCAGCCCGCCGAAGAAGACACAAGCGGCAGCGGCGGCGACCCAGACGCAACACTCGTGTCAACAGGATCGCGAAACCCTCTCATCGGCAGTGCGAGCGCGCTCGCACGACGCAGATATCGTCTCTCACTGCCGAACAATACCAGCGGCCCGTTCGCCCACCCCACCTCCTCAACTACCGGCGCAGCACATGGCACCTCGTCGAGCTCTAACCTCCTCAACTTCCCCGCTCTCTCCTCCTCTCCACCCTCAGACGGCGATCCCATTTACCCCGCCTACACCTACGCCCCCTCGTCCCCTTCGGCCACCTCATCCGACACCTCCGACTCAGACCCGGACACCGCCTACCCAAATCCTACCCTCTCCCTCCTTGCCCCTCGCAAGTCGCGCGCCGCGACCGCCACACTCCCGCCCTACGTCGACGCCCGTCCGACCATCAAGACGTACTTCAAGATCTACAGCCCGAGCAAGGGTGGCAGGCTGCTCAGCGTGTACGAGTCTGCGCCGGACCGGTTCAATTTCAGTCAAAGCTGGGGCTGGAAGAGCAGCACGTTGATGTTGGACGAGGTATGTTTGAACGGAAGGGAGGACGGGGGCGCGGGTGGGGCTGGGGCGGAGCAGGCGGATGGGACTGCAGGGCGGGCGGGGCAGCATAGAAGGGCTGGGGATGGGAAGTTGAGGTTTATGGTTGTTATTGGGAATTTGTGAGGATGGGACTGGAGGTTGGATGGAGAAGGGGGATGCTGGGTGTGCTGTCGGACTTCGTGCAAGCTTGACTGGCTGGCGGTGTTTTGGTGTACTTGGGCCCGGGGTTTGTATTTGATGTTTTCGGTTGGGCTGAGGTGAGCTTTCGAATTTGTGTGGGTTGTCTTTCGATCGATTGCTCGATTTCTTTCCACGCCCGGAATGAGCTTGATGCCGTTTATGAAACCACGACGGTGTCTTTTGGGTAGACTAATACCTCATAATGATATACGAGGGGACGGTACTATTAGAGCATTTAGAATTCACGGCCCACAAAGAGCTGAAACCCGCACCATGTTTGATATTAGTTCAAGGTTAGATTCCTGCGCCAGAAAAGAGTCATCCCTCCAGATCGTACACACCCCAAGCTTCTTTGGTTTTAACGCTAGTAGCACAAGCCTCGACGAGGGCTAATGTCGAGGCTTGATAAAACAGCGAGGACGGATGCCCTCCCTGGCTCCCGGCCCCCTCCCACACGATATATAAGACATGGAAAGAAGTGTGAGTAGAGTGAAGAAATTTTCAGAAAAAACGCCGGCCGTCTTTTACCCGACCCCCAGACGAGCATTATGCAAGATAAAATATCGACTCGCACAAGAAAAACTGGCAGCTCCGGTGGGAGTTAACACAAGCTTCTCCTCTTCTCCCGTCATATCCCGTCTGCTAGCCATCCCTTCCATTCTTTCTCCAAGGATATAATTAAACACCACCACCGCTATCTGCGTACATGCGGTGGAACTATGCTAGCATGGGCCGACCGCCGGCATCGGGTTGCTGTTGCTGGGGCATCGGTGGCGGTGGCTCCAGGCGCGTGTTCTCGGCCATCATGCGCTGGATGCCGATGCCGACACCTTCGATGACCGCGAGGAGGATAGCGCATCCTATGGCGCCGTTGCGGACGGCTTTCGGGCCGCCGCGGATGGCGAGGGAGCCGCCGGTGAAAAAGCCGGCGATAATGGCGTTCCAGGGGTCTTCCTTCTTTCTGTTGGTGGGTGGGTTAGTAGTGTGGTTTATGGAGGGTGAGAGGGTGAAGTTAGGAAGGGCGGAGGAAGGCGGTGACGGACCGAATGCCTTTTACTGCACAGTCGAAGGTTGAAAATAGGCCGCCCCATACGCCGAAGTTGCCGCCGAGGATAGGTGCGCGGGCTTTTATTGCGGTAATAGCTGGGTCGGAGAGTCAGATTGTGTGGTTGTAGATATGGTAATGGAAGGGAGGAGTTTACCGCCGATGCGTCGTTCACCGTATGGGCTGTTCCGGAACTGAGAGTGTGTGAGTCGCGGAGCTGGAGGTTGTCTGGGAAAGAAGAGCCTACGCCTTTTACGCCATGCCATACTGTGCCGCTGTTAGTTGAGATATTCGGATTGGGATGTTAGGTTTTTTCGGATTAAGAGTACGAACCTGCGCCACCAATTGCCTGCTCGGAGGAAGTCATGTTAGCATGCGGAGGATAGCGCATTGAGGAGCAATTGGGGAAGACGCACTCCCATACAGAATGCCCCCCCGAAGTCACTCAGCGCCACCCACGGGCATGGGTCTCTCGAGTGATCCATATTTTACTGTGTTCGGGGGGTGCGGAGGTGAAGGGGCGGAGGGGGAAGAGGGTCTCGTGGATCAGCGTAGAGGTACTATAGAGAGTGTGCGATGAAAAATGAGGGTGTATGGAGTACGACGAGTTGAATGGCGATGGCGTGGTCGGCGTTGATTATGGTGATGTCTGCCTTGATGGTGTTACGGATTGATCTTGGGAACTTTTTTGCCAGGCCCATTTCACGTGATCGACGGGATCTCGTGAGCCTTGGAAATTCCTCTTGCATCTATCTCAACAAGCCTACATTTATTGAGATCAACTAAAAATACCCGCAAAATGCGATATATCAACGTGTTATACCCGAGAAATGTTCCACTCCAAAGCGCCCAAGTTGAAATAATCTCTGTTGCGACCAAGATGTGACTGCTCGCAGACCTCCAACAAACCCTCGAGGCTGTCATGAATGGCCACTCCATTCCGACCTTGCAGGATGTGAGACACGGCCGCAGTAAATGCGGAAAGAAATTCCAAATACAAGAAAAAGCGTGATAGAGGAATTGAAGTGTGTTCTCTATGACTTGGCGTTGAAAATGACAGAGAAATAGCTTGCTCTCTTCCAGCTTTTTGTCTTTCCTTCACCTTACTCCCTCCTCCATCCTGTACCTTAACAAACGTCTTATGTTTGGTCGTTCCACAAACACTTTGAATGGCTCACTTGTATGCGCTGTGGATAATGGCATGGAATCCTTCCGAGGAAATGCACCCAATGTCGTTGCACATAACAATTCCCGCCAAATGCTTCTGTAAGATATCCGTCTTTCTCTCTTACTTGTCTAGGAATCAGCTTTTTCTGGAGAGTTTAGCTCTCTCTTCAGCTAATGCAGGAGATGGTCCTTCGGTGATATCATGTGAAGTAACAGAAACTGAGCGAAGAACGTTCCCATTTCACCCCTTTTCCCTAGGACAGGAAGGGTGCTTTGCCCTCTTTTAATAAGAGTGCCCGCAATCCCTTAGAAGGTTAGACTTGCAGCGTGTTACGATCGAGGAGCAATCTCCTGTTCATTCACCTCTGCTCGTGCATGAAAGAGCTAGGTTTTTCCACCATCAACGCCGTGAATCACTCTCATCGTCTTTAAGTGAATAAACCCTTGCCCCGCTTGTTTCTTATCTTTCCACACCATATTGTCAGCTGTTCTGTTGACTCGATCTTTATTTTTTTTTCATTGCCGACCTTCGTCGCTCTCCCACATTCGACGACACTTCTCCATCACCTCCACCCGACCAAATCCCCTCTCCCATCGCCTCCAGTTCCCAACCGCATATTTCCTGTCTTGCACCACTCTCTTCATTCTCGCTGTAGGTCTCATCAATAGCACCGACTCAGAGTCCCATCCCATCATGTCTCACATCATGAACCTAACGAGTCACACTTAGACACAGATTGCTTCCAGAATGGCAGGACGAACTCGTGCAAGAGTCACAGCTGTCAACAAGAATTATCGCTCCGCAACTATGAGCGAGCAGCAGTCAGCTGAGGAAATCGCCCATCAACCCTCCTCGGCGAGCACCACCGTTCCAGATGACACGATCCATTCGGCCTACACCAAAGCAAGCTCCCAAGTAACTCCCCAAAGACCTCAACACAACTCTTTAGGGTCCCATCAGAACCAGGGTTCCAATGGACAGTCGCAAAATGGTAAGCTATTGCCTCCAGTACATTACAACCCAAACATATCTACTTGGCGAATCTGCCACTACGCACCCATGAGAATGGTTTTTGAATGGAACTGATGATACTAGGCACGATACGAAATGAACATTCTGAGGCCACGAACGGTGTCTCGGAAAACGGCATCGAAATGCTGGGCCGAGGCACCAAGGAACTCGTCCTTGCCATAAATACTCTCGAACGACTTGGGCTCTCTCAAGGAAGCCTTGCGAAAGGCAACAGATCCAAGTCGGAAATTCCGTCTCCGAAAGTTGTAGTCGTCGGTGACCAGTCTGCCGGGAAGAGCTCGGTCATAGAAGCCATCTCAGACATCAAAGTTCCCCGAAGCTCAGGAACCTGTACCCGGTGTCCCCTCAACATCACATCAGTTGCTAATGACGAGCCCGGCGCCGTTTGGCAATGCAGAGTTTATCTACACAAGAAATTTGATTACCACGGATCCTATCCTCTTCCTTCGCTTACCAAAGAGAAAGAAAAAATCCCGTTTCATCCTTGGGTTGAGAGAGATGCTCCAATGGACATACCTTTTACGGTCGTTAATCATAAGGATAGTTTGGCAGAAATTATTCGCCGAGCCCAGCTCGCAACTCTCAACCCAACCCATGACCCAGATCAGTATATCGATGAACATGCACCTTTCAATCGCAACATGCAGGTAGAATTTTCTCCAAATCTCGTGTGCCTAGACATATCTGGGCCTGGATTACCAAATTTGTCCTTCTACGACCTTCCCGGAGTGATCAATCAAACTGAAGACGACGGCAAGCCATACCTTGTCAAACTGGTCAAGAACTTGGTGAAGGAATACATCAAGTCGGAGAACGCACTGGTCCTCCTGGCTACCTCAATGGAAGGTGATGCGGCCAATAGTAGCGCTGCAAAAATAGTACGAAAGTTGAAGGCAGAGAGCCGCTGCATTGGTATGTCTTCATGGCCCATGCCAGATATATTGAAAGATGCATGCAGGCTAACTTTCGCATAGGTGTTTTGACGAAGCCAGACCGGCTGCCACAAGGAGATCCAATCGATGTCTGGAAAGCAATGCTAAGTGGAAAGAAGTTCCAGTTAGGATATGGCTATTTCGTCACGAAACAGCCTGCTCAAAGTGACCTTGATCGAGGCATAGATCACGTGGATGCACGGAGAATGGAGATGGAATTTTTCGAGTCAAACGAGCCGTGGGCCACCGAATTTGCCGAATTTCGTCCTCGATTTGGTACTCGTAACCTACAGGATTTCCTTTCCCAGAAGCTCACAGCCCAAATCCTTGCAACTCTCCCGTTGATCAGAGATCGGGTAAAGTTGCAACTTGACCAGATCGACGCCGAGATCAAATATCTCCCAGAACCGCCTACACACAATGCTTTGGGCATCGTGCTCGAACTGTTACAATATTTCACGGACCATGTCCAAAAGGCCATGGAAGGCCAGTACCCATACAACGAATGGAGGTTGGTTTGGAAGGGGCTGAGGCAAACTTTTTATCAGAAGCTGGAAGATCTCAAGCCCACCCTTCGGGTATCGGGAAAACTCGACCGGCTCTTTCTAGCCACCACAAACGCGTCGCCATCTAAAGATACAGACCCGATCACAATTGACTCCGATGAGGAGTTTGGAACGCCATGCCCAGTTCCCGCATCTACACCGAGCAAGAAGAGAAAGATGGAAGGTCCGGAAACACCATCGCAGACCCCAGTGCCTCCAACCGCTATCAAATCTCAAAACTTCAACAAAGGACCCGCCGTTCGCAAGAACCAATTGGCCAAGACCTTCATGCTTGATGAGATAAAGAAAACCCTAGATGACATCTCGACATCGGATATCCCAGGAGAAGTCGATCCGAAAGCGCTTGATTATCTGATTGTCATTTGCCTCAAACACTGGAACCAGCCAACAACTGAATTTTTCACAACAATGGAAATTGCTTTGAGGAGCCAGCTTCGATCAATTTTCGATGAAGCTTTCGAAGCGTGGGCCTCCACAGAAATTTACAGTGAGGCTTGGGCCATCGTCGAGCAATTCCTTATCATTCACTTGGGCGAGCAGAAAGACACGTTGGCTCCGCATATGCTCAGTGTTGAACAGGAGAAGCCCTTCACAGATGATCACGAATTGTGGGACTACCACATAGTCAACGCGAAACAGGGCTTCCAAGAAGCAAGACTAAACCATTTGTTTCAGAAACACTTTCAGAGCATGGCTAGCAGGAAACCTCTAAGCCAAGCGGAGCGGGAGCGAATGCTCAAGGATCCTGTCCTCCGTGAGAAATTCAAGAACGATCCATACCATCGCGAGGTGGAGGTCATGGCTAAGATTAGGGGGTATTATAAGATAGCGTCGACACGCTTTTACGACAACATTTGTTTGAGTTTGCAGGCAAAATTATTCAGAAAACTACGAACCGCGTTGCATGAGGAATTGACGTCGGGCTTGAAAGTGTACGAAGGTGATGGTGAGTGACACTGGCTCCTGGTATATTGCTCCATGCTAATTTATTCAATCACAGGAAGAGAAAGGTGCATCCAACTCCTTGCCGAAGACGGTGAGCGCAGACAGCAGAGATTCGCCTTGATGAATCGTCGGAAGGCCTTGTTGGAAGGCCAAAAGTGCCTCGATGAGCTTGATCGAAAATACCAGGAAGGTCCTGTCAATTCCAGTGATGTATCTAATGGTTCCTCTCCATTACCTTTACAGTCTTACGCTGCTGAGCACCCTACCTCGTCCGACCCAATGGAGCTCGAGGAAGTCTAAGTCTCGCGTCGCGACACCATGTCCTTATAGGCGCCGTACTTCCAGGGTAAGTCGTTGTTGTTAACACAACAGTTTGGTATTGTTGGAAGGGGACTTGGAATGGCAGGCGTTTCTTTTTGCATCAATTCTCCGCTATACTTATCTGTTAACATAAATATTCCTGTCTGCTTTGGTTCTGTTTTCGGTTCGACCTTAGGTCATGAACGGCAGCAATGGCATTAGCCTCACGATGTCTCAAATTTTCACGATAGGAAAAACCATGTTCATCAAAAGCATATCGCATAACTGATCGAATGGTGAATCCTCCTCGAAACGAGAGAATGGTATCGTTTCAATTACATCAAATGCTTATGCCATCGCGCAGACTGCCGCAATGGGTGCCGGCAGAGCGGGAGATAAATGACGTTAGTATTTTGTCGCAATATGTATATGCATTGCAGAAGACCAACGCACCTCCACACATTCCTATCCCCCTCATGCTAAGCATCAGGACAACCCTTCATCTCCCTACCCCACCTGTGCCAGTCCCGCAAGCCAAACATCAACTCCCTCGCCCATCTACACAGTCTTGACATTCTTCCACCATTCCCCCGCCCTCTTCGCACACCTAGCCACCGCATCATGAAACCCTAGGAACGGTGTCACAAGCAAAATATCATGCGGAACATCTGGCTCCACGTCGACCGTCACGCGATTCCCGGCCACTGCCGCCATCTCCTCACCGCACTTCACATCGTCAAAGAACAACACCTCCGCGCCACCGGTATTCATGAAGATTGGCGTCGCGGTCTTGAACGGTTTTCCTAGATGCGAAATGTACGGGTTGTTGAGAGAAGAGATGCCAGCCGGGCCGGCGTAGGCATGAGAGCCCCAGATGGTGAAGTTGGGCGGGAGGTAATCGGTTGAGTAGTTCGAGTTTGTGCGTGAAAAGTTATCGGTTGTACTATCCCTCAGATCGACCCATGGGGACCAGAGGAACGCGCCGCCGGCGGCGGGTATACCGACGTCGGCGCCGTGGTCAGAGATGTAGCGGAGCAGCGATAGAATGAGGTTGCCGCCGGCGGAGTCGCCGCTGATGATGATGTTTGCGGCGGGAATCTGTAGGGTGTGAAGGAGGTAGAGGTAGCTTGTTAGCGTGTCCTGTAAGGCAGCGGGGAACGGATTCGAGGTCGCTGAGGCGGGGAGCGTGGAGAGGCGGTACTGGGGACAGAATATGTGAGTTGCGCCAGAGTGCTTGAGCAGCTGTGAGGCTAGGTAGCCAGTCCCTTCCGTGCGGCCGTCGCCGTGGACGAAAGCGCCGCCGTGCATGTGCAACACTACGGTAACATTACGTTTATCGACCGAGGCGCTGAGGGCGGCCGGATACCACGTTGCGCCGATAGTGGTAGGTTTAACGTCCGGATTTGAATCCAGCGGGCCTTTATAGAAGTCCGAGGAAGCGGGGGAGATGGTGATGAAGCGGTCTTTTTCGGCACCGGGGGTGAGTGGTAGGGGAGTAGTGAATTGGATGGCGGCGACGTGTTGAAGGAAGGCGTAGAGGAAGCGCGTCCCGAAAGCCTGTTTGAAGGTGTATTTTGGGTTTTGCCGGCCGTAGCTGGTTACGTATTTTACAACCCAGAGGGGCATTCGTGCGAGCTCGAGGCTGGCAGCTAAGAGGACGTAGATTCCTTTGAAAGGATGGTAAGTAATTAAAGGTGCCATGATGAACCGTGAGTTGATGATGGATGGGTGGAGAATTGAGCGCTGGGAAAGAGAGTTGCGGGAAGATTAGACGAAATTTACGACAGAGAAATGAGATATCAGTTGATGATAAAGAAATAGAGAGGGATGTGGGAAGCTGAGGTCAGCATGGGAATCAAGCTTCTTACACAGAAGAGAAGCGGACTGGCTACGGCCTTATATAAGATTCCCACATTGATGCGGGGACTGAGGCAGTTGCTGTGGGCGTGATCTGCCCAGGGATAGCTATTAGACCGAGGCATCGCGCTGATATGCATCTGACCTCAGCACTAGCTTCTTCGGGCAGGCTTTGCTGTTCGCTCTCACTAGACCTGCCGTCAGGAATGCAGGCCCTATCTAGGTCTTCAGATGGGTGGGTAGTTGTTAAGCTTCAGGGCAGCCGAGTGACAAGGTGAGAGAAATTAGTTGTTCTAACATTTGCCGTTTTAGGCAAAGCCTATTTAGTTAGGTTGAATATGCTCTTCGATCGCACTCATAATAGTAATATCTCTAGTCATGCCCATTTTAGCAATATTTGAAAGGGAGGTGGCTAATTAGCTCTGATTATAAGTAGAATAACTAAACTGTGAGTTAGGATCAAAAGGTCTTTAGGGCAGTACACAAAGCCTAAATGCTCTCATTGAGAGAGAACTGCGACATATATGTAAGTTCAAATACAGCTTAAAATAGTGTTCCAAGGAGTACATACTGTGTTATCCTGCGTATCCTTTGTGGGTGAGTCTCTTGGAGTCAGAGCCCCTTGTAAAAACTACAAATCAAATGTTCCAATCAACTTCCATGTTTGGATATATTGAAAGGTTAATTATTTAGTGTTCCTCAGCTTAATCCTAGACTCTATTATCTATTAACAATAAGAGATCTCTGCGCCCTCTATGCCTTAAAAATTGTTCCATTAAAGCATCTTACAATCAACGCATGCAAGTTCAAACACTTGGAGGGATTGGCGGGAAGCACAAGGATATCGCCGATCATCCTAGGATTCCGACGCGTTAAACATATTCCTTTATCTAAACGCGGTACTCCAAAGAAGAAGAACAGTCGCCGCTCTATTTTCTCCTCTAAGTAGGTTAATTAACTTGAAGTCTTTATCTGCTTATCTAAACGACTAGATTAGTAAGCTGTTACTACCATACGACAAGCCCATTCTCTGACTGGAAAGTTGGGAAGTACGCCAATCGATACGCACTTAGGGAAAGGGGCTACTCTCGACACGTAGCAAAAGCTAAACCTTCTCTCTCCTTCGAGAACTGACAAAAGCCCCTAGCCCAGGCTCATTAATACGTTAATTGGACTAGGGAACAATTGTGCTACATCCTCTGGAGTGGTAAAACATAGGTTACTGGAGGAAGACACAGAAAGTAGTAGGTCACAAGAAGGGCAGGGGAGGGGTTAGTAGACACATGCGGAGTAGATAAGATTGGGAAGAAGAAAGAAAGGATATTTCAGGGCTACTTTGCTGGGGAAGTAAAAGGCCCTATTTCTCCCAGGAGAAGGAATAGGGATTAATTAACAGGATCTCATACCGTAAGAAAACAGTTCCTCATCCATGGGTAGATTTAGATAAATCATCATCCTTGATTTATGCAATATGGTGCCCCTGGCTACAGCTGCTTCTACTAAGGAAGAACTAGAGGAAAGAGGGATTATTACTATCTTTTGGCTAGCATTTTTACCCCAAGGCCGCAAACACAAGCGGAGCCGATCTCCCGCTTCACTAACACCACTACAGCAGCCTGAGCAAAGGCACTTCCAGGAGTGTATTGTATTTCTTGGTCTTGTCGATGAGTACCTCGACTACCAGACGACAGCCCAATGCTTTCTGCTTGGCGGTGTATTCAAAAACGATGTACTCAGTACACAGGGTACCGGTGCGACTGAGCAGCTCTAACTTTAGGAGAGCGTTCGAGGGTCTGTAGAGTTATATATATTTTAAGAAAGTACGTAACTACTACATTTCTATTTAAAATATGAAACACAGTTAACTTTTAAATAGCAGAACAGCTACTTAACTTGAACAAAGTAAAAATTAATTTGTCTATACAAATAATTGGCAGATAGGTTAGTGTTTTGGTTATAGGAATGGGGGACAAGTGCGTCAAGTGCTCGTGACTTATCCCCGAAACTCCGCGCTAACCCCGCTGATAACATGGGACATGGCCAGTATTAGAAGACGCTGAAAGAGAAGAAAGTACGTATCTATCAATAACAATTTTTTTTTTCACCTCACAAGCCAAACAAGATGGAGTTACTGGATCTATGCTACGATGTACTGATTCGCATACTCCAGGAGCTGGATCCGGCCGACCTGGCTCGGTGCTCGGAGTGCTGCCGGAGCTTCCGCGGTTTCGTCAAAGGCAATCGGCGTCTTTTTAGATACCTATACCTTAAGAACTTTGTTTGTCCCACACCACTAATTGCTAATATACTGGTCTAATAGTGCGTAGGATGATCCGCGTCAAAGCCCAGCCGATGCAGAACCTCAGTGGGAAGTGGAGTTACCAAAGCTCGTGAGATGTCAAAAAATTCTGCAATCTAGTGATGTTGAGGTGAAGGTATCTTTCTACAGTGATTGAAGGATATATTAGTTCTAGGCTTACAAGTGAGCTAGAGATCCCACTTCGACTTCGTAGCTAGTACTGTGGAAGTTCTTCTTAAATCCTCAGCTGAAACACCACAATCATCTCTAAACGTTGCACATCTCATCTCTCTTTTCACTTCTCAAACTAGCGTCGACGCCATCCTCTGTTCATCCTCTCTCTTCTCTCGTGCAGGCACCGGGAAACAGGTTCCGGCAAGCACTGAGGCGCTACGCCAACTAAGTGCCAAGCTCCATTGCTACTACGGCGTCCCCGTGGACCCAGTGGGCAGACGTTCATTCTCCACACATCCATACGCGCGATCATACGTCTATGATCTGCGTAATTATACCGACAAGACCGAATGGGGCCCCTTTCGCGACGATGGGTCAATGAGGGTTGATTGGGAGATGGTTGAGGCGATTATGATTGTGTTGGGTTATAATGCCCGCGTCTTTGGCGAAAGGACTGGCGGGAGGTTTACTCCTGGGGTGTGGAATGAGCCTTTTTCGGGCATTGGGAGAAGTGGGTTGAGTGTTTCTTGCCTGTCGACTTTGCCGAATGAACCAGACATACCGCTGGAATTGAAGGATCCGTATAGCATTTCTGGCGCGTGGATGAGAGTGAGTCGAACCTTGCAGCTCGAGTTCCATGGGAATAACGGCACTTATTAACTCTCTTCTAACCCAGATCGTCTGCTTCCTAGGTCTGGCAAACATTCCTATAAGTAATATTTATTAACTTGATTAACCTGATACAGATTACAACGACCTCTACGACTTTAACTTCGCGTCAGAAAGAATCCCTGGTGACCAGCCCCGCGGCCCTCTGACTATTGGAGAAGAGATCCGTGTAATAGTCATGAAGCTTAAAATAACGAAATTGGAAGCGCCAGGGCAATTCGACAACCAGGCATTGCCCATCGCCCACTTCACGGGCACATCACGCTCACTAGATGCTTCCTGGGATCCGAACGCAAACTCGAGGATTAGAGGTTGGCCTCATACCTTTATAACTACCGCTCCAATTGGCTCATGCATTTAAATAGGCACTGTGATGTTAACCCCGGAGGGCGAAGTGCGGTGGACTTCTATTTCGATACTTTATGGGCGAGTCAATCTATAAGCGCACGAGGCCAGAAGGCTCATTACAGAACGTTCACTAATGAAGTGTAGGGGCGAAGAACGTTGGCGAAGTGAAGGAATACAAATTGGGGGTCTCCGATCCAAGCGCGGCGTCATTGGGACATGGTTCGATAAAGACTACGATCCACATGGTCCCGCTGGCCCAACGGCGTACTGGAAACTCAGTGATAACGCCCGATATAAACCTGTGGCTGACGATGCTGAGCCCGATGAGGACTCGGAATAGATAAAGGGCTTGATTTGATTGTTCCAGCATGTTATGAATTAGATTAGGCTTCACTGCTGGGGAGCAGGGGCTCGGAAATGATGTATTCAGGCGCGTGTGGTTTGCTTCCGCATGAATTTTGAGTATTATCAATCACGTCAAACTCTCAGATTTTAGCGTGGATCAGGTCTTTTGAGACGCTTTCTTGCACTATCAAGATCCCAGACGGTGGCGGTGACGTGGCTCGTGGGACTTCATCCAACACTGAATCGGCGCAGACAATCTTAGGATTTCGCATTCTGAATGGCTTCAGTAAGATTAGCAGCGTATACGTGAGCACAGTTCTAGCCTCTCTAACTTAACGTTGTAGTTAAAATGCTAAGGCATAGCCTTAGAATGGGATCAATTCCATAAGCTACATAAGCGACACCTCCCTGCTGAACGGCTTTTTTCTTCCCAATCTCTTTGCGGTCTACATGTCTCCACTCCCATCAACCCCAACTAGAGCGGAAACGAAATTCGTGGCTGCGACTCCACCTCCGTATATTAGGGCCCTGCCATCATCAACCGCCTTCTGTAGGACGAAGTCTCGTATCTTCTCATCTATAACCCCGACATATGGCCAGGCTGAAGACTAGGATATTTTTGTTGGAGACATTGTGTAATGTCTGATACTCGTATCGAGTAAATTTTTATCTCAAGACTTTGGGGAGAGATCCAAAAGGACGGAAGATTGCAGGACTAACCTAATTGATTATCAGATCTCCATGATATACACATTTTCCGTGACCCAACCCCGTTCAAAACGCCACGCTGAAGATGCAGAATAAGTAGGCCTAGAAACAAATATCCATCGCTACCACCTCTGACCATAGCCGCCTCTGCCTCTGAACCCACCACGGCCCCCAAACCCGCCTCCGCCACCTCTGAATCCTCCACGCCCATAACCTCCCCGATCGCCATATCCGCCATCATAATCTCTGGAATCTCCAATAGGTTCCCTATGTGGTGGGGCGCGACCCTTCAGCTCCTTCTGCAGATGCTCAAAAGTCTTGCGCATCTGTGCATACCCTAGATGCATCTTTCCGTAAAAGTGGTCTGCTAGTCGTCGATCGTTGTCAAGTCTGCTTAGGTACGCGCCGCAAACGTCGCAGACTTGCAGCTTCTGGTGGCCAGAGGGCCCAGAGGTGTCGGAGAGGGCTTTCAATTCGCGTTCTCGGTCCTCTTTTGTTTGCTTGGCTTGCCTGACTTTGAAGAATTCGGTTACGGCCATGTTGACTTGGCCTTCTTCGCCGAGGATGGCTACTTCGAGGAGGCCGTTTGAGATAGTTTTGGAGAGGTCGGCGATTTGTTTGAGCTGTGTATGCGGATTAATAAAAGAAAATCAAAAATTGTTGCGATCGCAGGATGAAATCCGAAGGGGAAAGAAAAAAGAAGCCTTTATACCAGCAAATTCGTCTGCCTTATCTCATCCGGCGTCTTCTCCAGCCTCCGCTGCGCGCTATCAATCCGCCTGTTGCACTCATCCACGTACTTCTTCATATCATTCAAGTAGTCGAACTCGAATCCCCAGTTGCGCTTCTGCTCGGCGTCGGCGGCTTCGTACTCGGCTTTGAGGCCTTCGTTGTGCACCTTTTTACAGACACCAATGTCTTGTTTTGTGTTCGTGAAGAGATCGTGCGGGCAGGTGCCTATAAGGTAGGAGCGGCAGACTTTAGGGTCTGTGATGGAGAGTTGGGGCGCGCGAGTGCCGGGGCCGGACATGGCTGATTCGCCCATAAGCTGCTCTGGAGGGGGACGTTAGTGGTGTTTTTGGAGATACTCGGGAAGGAGTTACCAAGCAGCTTGCGCTGTTCCGCCGCCATGATTTTGGAGCTTTGAAGATGTGTAGAGGGTGTAGTTGTGTTATTGATGCGGACGAGGTGGAGAGTTTGCGGGAGTGCAGTTTCGCCCGCGAGCTGTGAGATATCTTGGCATATTTGTATAGTTTGGATCGGTGAATGTGCGGAGTGCGGGCTCCGAGGCGGTGTCCAGGTGTTGTTTGGTTTCAACACCATAATTTGTACCTAAATCTTGAATGCTTTCTTTATAGCCTCCCAGCTTCGGCTGAAAAGCCGCAATGCTAAATTCTATTCTCTTCTTCTTGGCCTGCAGTTTCATAGCATATGCGCACGCTTCTTCCGATTACCACGAGCGTCTTCTCCTCCGCCCTCTCCCCCAATCCGCCCTCCTAGCCTCCTTCAACTTCAGAAGTAACGAGTCTTCGTCTTCGTTCGAACATCAGAATTTTAGGTATTTTCCACGATCGCTGGGTCAGATATTGCAGCATGCACATACAAAGGAATTGCATTTGCGTTTCAGTCTGGGGAGGTGGGATGCTGAGAGCTGGGGAGCGAGACCGTGGGATGGCGTTCGGGAAGGGGGCACCGGAGTAGAATTGTGGGCTTGGGTTGACGCTGCAAGTGATGACGAGTACGCTTTTCTGATTGGAACTACGAGGTCTTTGGCTAAGACTACACAGGGCCTTTGCCAGATGGTTGACCCTGACGAACGCCCTCTCTGGATTATTTTGCGCCTCTCTGAATTTCATCGACTCCACAAAGACTATACAGCCTGTCATGTCGTTTCAGCCGGAGGGACATCACCGGAACTCCTCGTTTTCGAATCTGCACTTGCTCCATGGCACACTACCTCATGAAGTAGTGTGTACTGAGAATCTCACGCCTTTTTTGAAGTTACTCCCGTGCAAAGGAAAGGCAGGAATATCGAGCCTGCTGGATGGACACAAACTGTTTGATGCATCGTGGCAGACTATGTCGATTGACGTGAGGCCTGTATGCGGCGACGATGGCTCTGAATGTATCCTTGAGATGGAACAGACTGTGGATATGGTGCTTGATATTGACAGGTCAAAAAGACCTCGAGGTTGATAAACGCTGTCTGTTACGCGGTCATGTTGCTGATTTGTCACAGATAACCCGATACCACGCCCTTTGCCAATCGAGGAGCTTCCTTGTGATACATCAAAGCCCTATCATGCGGAGGACACGTGTTTTCCTTTGTTCAAGGATGCAGAGCGTTCATGGAGTCTCGGTGAAATATTTGGAAGACCAATCAAAGGTGCATGCCCTCTGACTGATATTGACGGTGACGAGTCCGAAACTGTTTGCATCAATGTTCCGCTGGAACGAGAAATCCAGGTCAACACCTCCAGCAACTATATCGAGGTGAGGCACGAGGATGGATTGCTAAGATGTTATAAACTCCCAAGTATGATATCATATCTAGCATTTCTACGCAGTAATGATGCTGACCCTTCTTAGCTGGCGCCGAATTTGATCTTATCCTTCCGGAACAAAAACTGGCAGCCGAATTTAGCCTGCAACAACCTCCTCTATACGCTGCGCGATCTATCAATGGTCACGGTCAAGAACGCGGCAGTGTGCAAGCCGTTATTACAAACCCATCTACCACTCTCACTGCAGACCTAGTCTATCTTGAGTCTCTCCCTTGGTTTATGAAACCATACCTCCACACTCTACGCGCCTCCATCTCCGGGTCCCCCGCCAATCCAATCAAAGAAACTTACTACCGCCCAGCCGTTGATCGCCGTCGCGGCACGCATCTTGAGCTGCTCTTATCCATCCCTCCGTCATCAACACTGACCCTCACATACGACTTTGACAAAGCTATACTAAGATACACAGAGTATCCACCCGACGCAAATCGCGGCTTTGATGTCGCTCCGGCCGTCATTCGTCTCCTTCCATCCAACGGTACCTTTAATACTCAGGGCTTGTATCTCCGAACTACATCGCTCCTCCTACCCCTTCCTACTCCCGATTTTAGCATGCCATACAATGTCATTATCCTCACTAGCACGGTAATGGCGCTGGGGTTTGGTAATATTTTTAACCTTTTGGTTAGGCGGTTTGTGGGCGCGGACGAAGTGGATAGTTTTGGAGCAGGCGGGCTGAAGGCAGCCTTGATGGGTCGAGTAGCGCATCTTCGGGCACGTTTTTTTGCGAAAGGGACGAAGGTTGAGTAATGATTGGACAAAGCATATCTTAGATACGAATCCAAATTTCCTGCAAAGTTAGTAAAATGTCAGGGTTTTCAATGCGCTAAAGTTCATACTTTGCTCCCCAACTGCTTTCCTCCTTAAACCCTTATATACATGATTGATAGTGTGAACAGCTCTCATTGATACCATCCACATGCAGAGATACTTCTGGGCATCTGCAGGATAAGTGATCAGCCAGGCAGCAGGCCTGACCTAGACATAAGGACTCCTCATACATCTTAACTTCCTAATAAATTTGATTGAAAATTTAAATAGGAGAAATCCTTTACTCCGAACATTCAATCTTCGTTGTTCACCTCACAACTATTATTCAATCCTCAGCCATAATGCCCCATCACTACTCAGCCTTCCCCGCGAACTGCTCGACGATATTATAGACCTAGTAATCGGCTCTAGTTCCTCTCCACCTCTACGCCGATCAAGGCCAGAGAGTTCAAACCGAACGACCCGACCTTCAGCGACATGAAATACCGCAGCTGGGGTGGTGGCGATGGCGCCCCCTACCCATTATATTCATAATAGCACCGTCCTTCTCCTCATTAACTACCAACTACACTCTGAAATGGCCGCTTGCCTGCGGAAAAACCGCCACCTTGTGCGCACGCTCGACGAGTGTGTGAGCTGCGGCCAACCTAGATCTGCATCCCCTTTCCCTCAAATCTCAACCGTCAAAGCCACGTTTCGAATCTTCAATAACGAGGTTCGAGAGCGGAGACGTCAGTGTAGTTTCCGCCGAAGGGGCTGCATGATTTGTTTCAGAACGAGAGGTAGGCGGAGTTTGTTGAGTGGAGGGAGATGGCTTACCAGGCGAGGGAGCGAATGGGGTTGCCGGTTATTAGGCATTCGGAAGCGGAGGGAAGGTGAGGGGGTGGTAGGCATGTGGGGGCGTGGGTGGAGTTTGAAATAGTTTGAGAGTTCCTTGGAGGAGAGTATATTTTTATACTGAGACTGGAATCATCTTCCACCACGCTCATCCTCCAATTCCTCCCAATCATACCCATTCTAGCATTGGCCTAAGCCGAGAAAGGCAATTAGGCCTAATCACGAAGAAGATAGCTGACCGTTGTGTATTCTGGCTACAAGGTCTTTAGATATATATCAAAAGCTCGATTATTGCTCACTGAGACCAATATCATTTTCAGCATCACCAAATAAGCGGGGAGGAGGCTTCTCTTAGTTTTGTACTCACTTAGAGTTCCAAGCTAGACTAAAAAGTACTGTATGTTACAAGCCGTGCCGATACTAGAAGCAGCTATATTTTGGCTGATACTGTAATGATACAACCATATTGCTTCTGTGATCTACACCGAAGCCCTTTCCTATTCTAATTCCGACGCCCGATGTCTAGCGAGCGGCGCGACTCCACAAAGAATCCAAGGCCTCAATAATAATGTGTATAGGTTTAGCTACATGCAGTGTTGGCTGGCCGGCTGATCCGACAGTTGGCGACCGTCGTGTTCCGCTTTCCGACCAGTGGTAAGAGTGTCAGTCGTCTTCGAGAACCCAAAGTTTGTCCTAGCACACGCCAAAAGTTCTCTCCCACGCTCTCACTCCCCTGAAGTCTCTAATCCACCGATTTCTCATTCTCACCTTCGTTCCAATTATGCAAAATTCTCTCGTCTAACTCCCCTTCATCGTCCGCCAACAGCTCCAGACAAGATCTTCCGATTCCTCTTCACCAGAGCATTGACCTTCTTCTCCAGTTGCTCAGCCTCTTTTCTTGACTGAATCATGGCCTGCTCCGCCTCTTCAAGACTCAACACACTTCCAGCCGACCCGCCCATACCAGCACCTCCTCTTCCTCCGGCCCCCTCACCGGCTCCGTACGTCCTACTTACCCCCCCGGTGCCGCCATAGGCCGTACCCCCAAACACACCACCTGTCCCATCAACACCCACCAGGGCCTCCAACCCTTGCACTACGTACCCTCCCAACACTTCCGCCGCGAAGACGCCCAAGTTCTCAAGATCTGGGATCGGGATCATATTCACATCCCCACCCCCAGCTGCGACAAGTTTAGCCGCGGCGGCAAGGTTGGCGGTTCTATGTGCATCGCCTCCGCCAGCTGCTACAATCTTGGCGGCTGCAGCTGCAAAATCCGCGTTGTTCTTCAAGGATGACGGAGCAAGAGAAGGCGCAGGACCGCCTACACTCGCGGCCTCACTACGAGGCATTTGAGTATGCAAAGTGCCAGATTGAGGAGAGTCAGAGGGCAAGACCCATTGGTTTAGATAAGCTAGAGCGTCGTCGAAAGCCGCATTGTCCTTTGCATGGGTGGCGTATTTGGTTCCGGTAGAAGATGTAGCAGATTGTGTCTGTGCCTGCTTTCCTAGCTTCGCGCCGGCTTCCTTCAGCGCTGTGGCAATAGCAGGAAGGACATCAGTCTTATAATCTCCTTTGCCCACGCGGCCGGTAGCATTGTGAAGCTGTGGGTGTTGATAAGATTTCTGTCCTTGTGGTCTCCAGCGCGCAATACCTTTTATTTCCTCGACGCGTTTCTCCAGTTCCAACACTCGTTCTTCAAGTTCCTTGCTAAGACCCCAAAGGAACTTTCCTTGAGGAGTAATGAGCGTGCGTGTGCTAGTCTTCCCGTCTTCGCCGCCGAGGTGAACAGGAAGTTTCTTAGCAAGCGCATCGAGATCGGCTTCCGAGAAGTGTATTCTAAGGTCAGGATGGGAGGGTATGGAGGTTGGGTCGACGGAGGGAGAGGTCGCAGGCGTACCAGTGCGCGTGAGATGCGAAATGGACGCCGATAGTGGCTTGAAGAATTCGAGCGTCGAGGCGAGGAGGTCTCCTGTGCGTTGAAGATCGGCGAGGATAGATGCGGCAGTGGGCTGAGATTGTGAAGATTGTGTAAATTTGGAGGACTTTGGGGGGTCTGGCGAGGGTGGTAGGGGCTGAGAAGATTTCGTTGGTGAAGTTGATTTCGTGGGAGAAGCTTTCTTCGTAGCCGAGGCCGAGGGTATTGCAGCTGGTGCAGGAGCGGAACTTGAAGATTCGCTAGCGTCGCGTTCTTCCTCTGCTTTGTTGTGCGTAGCAGTCTTTGGTGAAGCAGGAAGGCTGATCGCAGGTGTCGAGGCTGCAGTGGCATTGCTGCTAACTGCAGCTGATTTCTTGGCTTTTTTCTTGCGTCCGACGATAGGGGCTTGCACTGGTTCTGGATCTGATGACTTCACAAAGTCTTCCATGACCATATTCTTCTCGTCTGCAATTTGCTTTGCGCGCTCTTGTCGTTCCCTTTTCGCCTGCGTTTTTGTCTTCTGCCTTATTGGTGCCGACCCAACTACAGTGCCTGGGGGTGGCGAGTTGGCTCGTGAAATGGAGGTTGAAGCTATGGAGGCGTTGTCTGAAATGAATTCACTCGCTGGTGTTCCGGGCTGGTTGAGTGAAGTTACGCTAGCCTGCCTGGAGCGAAGTTTGACAACACTGGGGAGCGGCGGCATCGACGCAGCAGAGGATGCTGATAATGGAGGCGGGTTTTCAGATTTGGGCGTTGGTAGAACACGGATGGTCCTAGGTGCTGACCGCTTTATAGGTGATCCCGTTGAAGGAACCGCAGGGCTGGACGGATGAGAGATTGTCGGCGCAAGGGAAACAGCTCGAGCATTTTTCATTTGAATATCAGGCATGTTACTCACTGCCATGGTCGCAGCGTCGACTAAGTCTTTCTCGGACAATTTCGTGGCAGCAGCAATATCTAGCTTGCCCGGAGGCTGGCGCTTTGAGGGACTGGAGACTGTCCTGGGCGCAGCTTTTGCCGCCTTCTGTGGACTGTAATCAGCACTTGTAGTCATCGTGCTCTTGTTCGTCGAGACAAAGTCTGAGGCGGCCCTCTTCGTTTTAAGATCAGACTTGGATGGCGATTTAATACCAGTAAGATTTGATCCAGCAGGTCTAATTGCAGAGGATGTATTTTCCTTTTGTACCTGTCGTGCTTCATCTTTGGTCTTCATTTCTTCTAGAATTTCAGACTGTCTTGGATTTGGAACTACGGATTGCTGGCTAGGATTTTTGTGTGATTCTAAGTCCTTGCTCCCAACAGTTACTGGTGGAGTACTTAGATCCGACGTGTCGGGAGCTGGATGATCTTTGAGAAGATCACTATGCCTTTCAATTATCTTGCTCTTTACAGGAGTGGCTGTTCTCAAAAGGGGAACGGCCGGCGTAATGCCAGCAGCTATTGCGGTTCGGGAAAGGGGGCGAAGAGGCGTTTCAGATGGGAGCCTCGGAGTGGCGGGTGCTGAGAACCCGGGGGGTATCGTGGGTGTTGCACGGCGTGGTTGCTGGAGTATATGGCCCCTGGAGGGAGGGAGGCCCATATGGGAGTCGGTATCGATATCGAAATCGTTAACAAGGGCATCAACACTTAACGAGGCTTGCTCGGATGGAGCAAACTCCTGTTCGTCTAAAGAAATGAAATGTTAGTAAAATGAAGGTCCAGAAGCGTGATATAGGTGCAGGCGATTGTGGGTGCGGCCAAACTACGAGTTGCATGAGCTGGTTTGAGGAACAACAAGAACCGCATACGAGCGCTAGACGTATCACCACAATCTCTCTCAATCGTCTTCGTCACAGATATGAATCAGAAAAGATAAATGAAGAAGCCATCTCTAATTGAATAGTGAGCACTGCCGTCTCTAAGAGATCGGCTGGAAGGGGATTTTACGTACATATGATGGCCATGACGAAGACGACGAGAGAGTGTGGCGTACGGACCTGGCGAAGGCGGCATCGCTTGCCCATAAGCTCAACAAAAACAGAAAAGAGGTATTGAAAAGCCGCAAGTACCATGCCGAGATGCCAAAGCCAGTAACCCCAATACATATTAAAAAAGACCCTTTGTAAAACGCCACAGGCAGCTCCATTATCAATGTATGTGGTATGTGCCGATGCTTCGCTTTGACCAGTCCCACAAACGCCATGCAGCCATCATCAAGTTGAATATAGAAACACAGCAAAACCATCGACTGAAGGGGGAGGGGGGGAAATCATGAGTGGGAAGCTGGCCACTACCATCTCCCAAAATTGCTGGTGTACATGGAAGAAAACCCACCTTGACCTTGGCCAGCATACAGTCCCTGCCCACCCATGGCTCCTCCTTGATGCAACCTCGCCTGCAAGATACTCGGGTCTGCAACATCAACTACACCACCTCCCCCAGAGGAGGAAGTGTTAGCATGTCTGTGCTTCTTTCCCTTTTTCTTCTGCTTCTGTGAACCAGATTCCTGATATGCACCAGGCGAAGGCCCATAGGGGAAGCTCAGAAGGCCAGGGGCAGGGGCCGGCGTGGAGGTCGAGGGGTGTTGGTGAAGAAAAGAAGGAAACATGGACTCACGCTTTCCAGCATCAGGTACCCTGGCACCGGTATCCCCTCCTCGATTGCGGAGTAACTCTTGGTACATCGCGTCGTTGGCGCTTCTGCCCATTGCGTTCGCGCCGTAGCCCAAACCTCCAGTAGCAAATCCATGGCCTTGACCGAACATACCACCACCGCTCACCGGAGGCGTTCCAGTTGCTTTTAAGCCCGGGGGTGGGCCTTGAACACCGCTCGTGTAGAATTGGTTTCCTAGAGGCTGATGCTGGGAAAGCTGATTGAAATGATTCGTCGCCTTCGGCATCATCGATGATTGTTGGTTCATAAGCTTTACGTTGGCGACTGGCTGAACCGCTGCCGAAGCCGAATTGCTGTCATTGGCGAAACTGAACCGAGAAGTGTGCCTGGCATGACCAGGAGTAGCGCCGGCCTGCTGGGTGTGCTGTTGGCCATGGTTTCCCTGGAACGCACTCAAGAGGCCAGCGGATTGTGGTGCTCCCGATTTGAAGAGTAGGAGCTGTTGTTGCTGTTGTGCCGTAAGACTGCGGCCGTTAACTCCAAGGTTAGAGAAGTCTTCTGTCAAGGACGAGTTCTGCCCAAATCCCAGACCAGTGCCAAGGTTGTGCGAACCCGGCGGTGCGATTGCAGAGTGTTGGCTACGTCCAAGACCAGTGTCGTGTCTCTCTTCGGGCTCGCCTCCAAGTTGTAGACTCCCTCCTTCAGGATTATCTTCAGGTTCAGGTACGGACGCAGGTTGTAACTCCGCCTCAGATTCAAGTCTCTGACGCTCCAACTCCTTTTCCTTCTCTATCTTTGCACGGCGCTTCGCACCTCCATTCGGATCGATCATCTGAGGGTAGTTTTTGACTATTTCTAGTTCCTCGGGGCTCAAAGTGGTGGCAGAGAAGACGTACTCGAACGTTTGGTTCGAAAGCGACTTCAACAATCCATCGAGATGAGGTATACGTACACGTTGCGTACGGTTAGTAGGGGAAGAAGGTGGGGAAGGCGATTGCGTCGAAGATGTGGATGGCTGGGCTGACTTCTGGGGGCCATCTTTATCCTTCCCTTTCTTTTTTAATGCGGGCTCAGCTTCAACCTTGGTCGATTCGGATTGTATATCTGGTACAGCGTTCGAAGTCATTGGGCTAGAATTAGACACATTTGTCGATCGGCTTGCTCGCCGGCCTTGCGCTGTCTTGCTCCCCCAGTGTGCAGTTGCGGGTAATGCAGGTCCATCTCCATTGCTGTGCGTCGGACTAACCGGGCCATCATCACTATCTTGCCTATCCATTGTTTGAGCAGCAGCAATGTTGTGTGGTGCACGCTGAGGGGGTGGCTGAGGCTGAAGAGGATTTGCGGCGGAATGAGGTGCAAGAGATTGTGCGGGTTGCTGCGTGGAGATGACGTTCATGGACGAGAGGTCCTGCCGTGTGAAACTGTCGTTCTCCTCGCCTGGCTCGTGGAGGAACATGCAGTTGCGATTGTTGCACTGTTCGTTCCTGAGATACGCAGAGCAGTATTTTGTTGTTCCATACTGGGCTCTATTTGAAAGTCAGTTTTCGTGCGCCATGTGGCTTGAGACTGCCTTACCTTAACGTCCGCTCTCCGTTTTTCGATCCATCCACGGCCGCTATGCAGGATGCAGCATCCTCCTTGCGAGCGAATGTGACATAGACTCCAACCGACTGCTGATTATCCTTCGCTTTGCTGACTACAATCTTGATAATATTCCCATATTGACCAAAATAGTCGCTCCCACGTAATGTTTCATGGAGGCGGTCGTCTCGTATTGTAGGAGTTAGGCCAGTCACATAGACGAGGTTCTTCTGAACTACTCTTAGACCAGCCAAATGCTTTCGACTTAATGAATCGGCTTCGCGTTTCTGCATCTCCTTTTGGCGTATTGCCGCGTTCTTTTTGGCTTTTTGTGCTATTTCGGCTTTATGCATCGCTAGTCTACAATATGTTAAATATGAGCTGTTGTAGGGTTGGAAAGTGGGTCTCACTCTTCAGCCGTGATGTTTTTGAACTCGATACTTTTCTCATCGTAAGGTCTCCGACAAGCGGGACATAGCCCGTTCATCGTCGTCTTAATATTGTTGTAGCAGAACTGGCATATCTAAGCACGAAATGCTGTTAGTACAAGTCCCGCTCATTGAACAAAGCTCATTGCAGATTTTTCGACGACGCATACCTGGTAGCCACAAGGACACGGGCGGAAGTTCTTGTCCGAGAGATCAAATTCCTCTACGCACAGAGGACACACTTCCTCTTCGTCCTCATCGACGAACTGATCCTGTTGTGCGCGAAACATGTTGATGGTGTTCTGAGTCGTTCGTCGAGGACGGGTGGCGTCGAAAAGGCGGAAGGATGTCGAGGGTGGTAGATGCAGCAGAGAGAAACGGACGTTACCCAAAGATTAAGAGATTTTTCGGCAAAAGAAAGAGACAAACGCCGGCCGTGCTGAGTGAAAAGGTCATGAAGAAGTTGAAGGTCGCTGGTGATGGCTTGGATGACAGGGAGAGGAGGCCATAAAAGCACGCTAACCGTCGAGGTCTTGGCCTCAGTCACGTGAGTCATAGCAACCTCGATGCGCGAACTTGAAGCCGGACGACAGTGAATATCATTATTGTGATGGTCTTGAGCGAACCCATTGGCCACCACCACGCAGTCCATCCGGACTGGTAGAGCATTTCAGCACTCCCCCCCCCCTTCACTCTAGCCATGGCTCTCAGGCTGTCAGTGAGTCGGCCATTGGCCTCAGCTGTTCGCTGCACCGGCACCTCCAGCTCCCTAGCTGCGCGAGCCTTCACCACTACGCTTCTTCGATCGAAGGAGGTCACTTCAGACATACCAAATATGAGGGTGAATCCCAGCTCCAGTTAACGTCCTGCTGCCTCGTCATTCTGCTTCTAATCTATTCTGTAGTTCGCCCCACGGGATCCTCCATCCAAACTCAATGTTCCCATTGTCAACCCTGCCGACAAATACCAAGAAAAGGGTGAAGCTCTCCATAAATATGGCCAATATCTCATGTCCTGCTTGCCAAAATATATTCAGCAGTAAGGAGAACCGCGCCGCTTTTGCATGCTTCTTGTATAACCCGTTTGACACAGGTTCTCCGTTTGGAAGGATGAGTTATGCATCTACATCCCCCCGTCCGGCGTCATCCCCGTCTTCAGCTTTCTCAAGTACCACACCGCTGCAGAATACACCCAAGTGACGGATATTACCGCTGTAGACTACCCGACAAAGGACCAGCGCTTCGAAGTGGTTTACAACATGCTCAGCATCCGCCATAACTCGCGCATAAGGGTCAAAACGTATGCCGACGAGGCTACACCAGTGCCCAGCATTTGCGATCTGTACGACGGAGCAAATTGGTATGAGCGAGAAGTCTATGACCTCTTTGGCGTATTTTTCGTCGGACATCCGGATCTAAGGCGGATCATGACCGACTATGGATTTGATGGACATCCTTTGAGAAAGGATTTCCCGATGACAGGATACACTGAAATCCGATATGATGAAGAGAAGAAGAGAATTGTCGTGGAACCCTTGGAAATGACCCAGGCGTATAGGAACTTCCGGGGCGGCTCTTCTGTTTGGGAGCCGGTTGGGCCTGGAGACGACAGGACGCCAGACCAAGTATGTTCATCCTTCGCTTTGCATTTGACACAATCCCCAGCATCACTCGTACTCGAATACTGGGTTCGTTTATTGATTACGTATAGTTCAAACTCCCTACGCCAAAGCCGGAACCGCCGAAGGAGGAACCGAAGAAATAAGCTGGACTTGTCCCATGTACAGTGTATATATATCCGTCAAACAATGCTGCCCGTTTTCTGTGCTGAAGAGAGCTTGTCACGATTCTCTGAGATAGTAAAACGTCGCAAAGTGTCTGTTCTAAAATGATACTTGTTGTATCGTTCCCGGATTCCGAAACAACTCCTATAAGCGCTCCAGAATGGAGCGAGCATGGCGTGTGTGAACAGACAGCTCACCTAGGTATGACACTAACAAATTGAGTAGGTAAACCACTGAAAGGAGCCCCAGCACGATGCCAAGGTCATTTCCATCTTGAATCTTGAATCTGTCAAATCAGGTCGTTCCATCACAACCTCCCCGAATCGTCATATAGTGACACATGCAGCATTTTCTTTTCCATCCACCACCTCATGTATTATACGCCTTCAACCACCACCCCCCCAAATAAGCAGTTACTCCCATTTCACCCTGACCGCCACCACACACCACAAGTACCGACATAGCGCAAATAACCCACCACAGGCACCTTCAATGCGCTCACCAACCCAGCTCTCTACCCCTCACACCCCACCAAATCCTCCCAAAGAGCCCATTTGACTCTCACCCTCCCGTTCCCCCCCC